>JALBCR010004120.1:0-207304 GCA_030710515.1 Abscondita cerata
CTACAATACAAGGTAAAAGAGGTGAAATATGTAGGAAAAACTGGCCTATAATGACTTATCACGGTAAAATGACAGTGTAACTTCCAGCTCACATAAAGCAGTTAACAGCGGCTAGTTGTCTACATTTGATTGCAGGAAGCCAGTGTTGCAAGGGCATTGAGAAACGACGTATGTGAAGTTTGTGAACTGTTCAATAGATACAAATAAAATCCCGATTTGCTTGACTTTCGAGGTATAGCATCTAATTATATCGCTATAGAAGCATCCTGGGACTTATCCACTGATCATTCACCCATAATCAACACATCTTAGTACTCATATAATAAACCGTCCTAATGTTCCAAAGTTAATATCTTCGAAAACGAACTGGTATATATTCAAAACCATATACAAAATAATCTAAACTTGAATATTCGCCTACAACAACTGGAAGATGTTGATAATGCAGTACATTACCTCACCCAAACCATACAAGCAGCAGCACATTTAGCCACTACCCCGGAAAAACTGGGACAGAAAACAGAGGATAACATACCTGTGCATATAAAATACCTTGTAGCTCAGAAAATAAGAGCAAAAAAGTCGTAACCCAATAGACAAAGATGTATATAATAGATTAACACGCCAATCAAAAACACTGCTGCACGAAATCAGAAACACCACGTTTAAATCGTACATTACCAACAGACCAGCATTTGGAAAGCCATCAAATCTTTTAGGAAACCGATACATCACATTTCACTATTAATGAAAAACGACGAAAGCTGGGAAAAAACAGAGCAAGAAAAAGCCACCACATTTGCCGAACATCTTTCACAAGTCTTTAGCGCATCTGAACATAATAACAACAATGATGATAACGACATTACTAACTCCTTGTTCGCTTCTTGTCCGATGATGCTGCCGATTAAGTTCTTTAGTTCAAACGAAGTTAAAATGATGATATCAAAATGTAACAACCACAAAGCCCCTGGTTTTGATCTGATTACTGGTCAGATACTAAAACTACCCAGAAAAGGTAGTATTGTTAACTATAATTTATAATAGTATTTTCCGGCTAACATACTTTCTAATTACTTGGAAATTTGCACAAATAATTCTGATCAACGAGTCAAATAAACGTCCAAACAGAGTTACTTCGTACCGGCCAATAAATTTGCCCCCGATCATGTCAAAAATTCTTGAAAGGCTTCTACTTAAACAAATCTTTGAAGATACGGATATACATACATTAATACCACCTCAACAATTTAGTTTTCGCAAAAGTCACTCAACATACAACAATGTCATCAAATTGTCAAAACTATTCCCACAAGCATTGAAGAGAAAATGCTATGTACAGCAGCATTCTTAGATATCGAACGACTATCGACGGACTATTATACAAACTTAAATCTTTTCTTCCTACGCCTTACTACCTTGTCATAAATTCCTACTTTACCGACAGGTACTTTCAAGTACGAATTAATACAGTAACCTCAAATTATTATTCCATAAGTTTAGGGGTCCCTCTCGGTCCACTCCTTTATCTGATATTCACGGCTGACATCCCAACTACAAATACTGCTCTACTATCCATAAATTGCATCTAAAAATCTCTAAACGCATCTTAACCGACTACAAGCTTGGATGAAACGATGGAAAGGCAAAGTAAAGCATACAAAATCCAAACAAATTACATTCACAAACACAAACATCGTCTGCCCTGCAGTTCTAATAAACGACGAGCCATTACTATTATCTACTCAAGTAAAATATCTGGGATTAATACTAGACCAAAAACTTACATGGAAGCCACATATTTTTTCTAAGAAATACCACATAAACCTAAAAACACGTTAAATAAGTTGGCTACTGGGTCACAAATTACAGCTGTCAACAGAAAATAAATTACTTCTGTACAAATGCATCATAAAACCTATCTGGACGTACAGGGTTCAGCTTTGGGTATGTGCGAAGCCATCAAATACTAAAATTATACAGAGAATCCAATCTAAGATACTTTGAATGATCTTCAATGCACCATCGTACGTCAGCAATAAAACCCTACACGATGACTCAGTAATTTCGCTTGTACAAGAAGAAATTACCCGACTTACTAAGAAATACTTTGAACGACTACGTGATCATCCCAATGAAGAAGCTAGGCATCCAACCTGAAATCACAAGAAGACTTAAAAAACAATCGCCTACAGATATATTAATTCAGTAACAATCAATTGTAAAATAATCGGGAGTGTTATCACTGGATAGCATCTCCCCGCATGTATTGTACCATAAGCACATTGACTTATAGCTGTCACTAGCAGGTTGTAAATATTACCTATTAAAAAAAATAAATAAAACTTTTAGTGCATGCAAATAAAGCAGACTTTTAGTTCCATGTTACTGCTGCGAGAGCAATTCTGGGCATCATGCAAAGTGTTAATTTGATACATAGTAAAGAATGTTAGAATGCCAGGTAAAATGGCAACTGCTGTTCTGGTATATATATATATATATATATATATATATATATATATATATATATATATATATATATATATATATATATTCTTGTGAACTTTGCCGTTAAATATTAGATAGGCACGCCATTGCCTATATATATAATGTAATCCATCCCTTATGGAGACTGTTGGTTTAAATTTTTTATTCGAGCTGTAATGTAAGTTCAGTTCTTCTTATAGGTTTATTTTTGAACGTTATTTTGTGTAAAAAAGTTTTGTTTGTCAGTTTATATTTTATGGAATAAACTTTATTTTTCATCATAACTTTTACCCTCCTTGGTATGATCATTAGTGGCGTCTCATGTTGCTCTGATTGAGTAGCATAATATGGCACACTTGGTCATGTTTGATTAAAATATTAATTACTTTTTTGTCTCAGAGAATTGAAACGTGAAAGACTATTCCAACAATGAACAAAGACCGATGATTCTCTCCAACTATTAATAATTGCAAATATCAAAAAATGTACGTTACAATGAGTGATGTTATGCAAATTATAGCATTATACGCCAGTTTCCCCTAGGTAATATCTATTTATGTGATGGTATACACCCTGATACTCAATATGTACAAGCAACAATTGAATTAGAAGACCCTAAAAATAAACAAAAAGTTGTCAAGATACTAGGTGTGGTAAATTCGTTAATTAAATTTTTACCTAATTTTTCAAATATATTGTATCCATTAAGGTGCCTAATAAAAGAAAGATGTGCAGTGGCAGAGGACGATTGAACATAGTAATTGTTTTAAAAAAATTAAAATGTTAATAAAAAAAAATTCCTGTATTAAAAATTTTTCATAATAATTTGCAAATTAAAATACAAACAGATACTAGTCAAACGGTATAGGAGGTTGCCTAATGCAAAAGGATGAACCTGTAGCATTTTGTTCGAGATCATTAACAGAAACTGAAAGTAGGTGGGCACAGGTTGAAAATAAATATCTGGCTATATTGTTTAGTTTACAAAGCTTTTATCATTGTGTATATGGTCGGAAAATACTAGTTAAAACAGACCACAAGCCTTTGGTGGCAATACATAGTAAAGATGTATGTAAAGTTAGTAATAGACTTTAACGCTTAAAATAAAAATGTTTAAATATAATTTTTTCTAATTTGCTTTAATAATAAGCCAATTAACGTTTTGCAGTAGGCGTCAATTATGGCATAATAGCACAATGTACTTTAATGAATTTAGGAGAATTTAAATTTAAGAGTTCGATCGGCAAAATAACCTCAACGACTCAAGTGTCGGAAACAGCTGACCGCGAAGTCAGCTGATAGTGAACAAACACGATTAACACAAAAGAACCATTATAATTATTAATATTATAAGAAAAATATAAATCTTAATTATTTCTATTACATTGGCAATTATTTATATTTACTGTCACATTTGCTGTGTCTTGCGCTTGAATCTTTATGGTTCGTTGTTTCCGTAATTCAGCTCTAGAGGTAGGTCTGGTCTCGGGTCTGGCCCTCTGGAGCTTCCAGGTGAGTAAACTCACTCGACTTACACCCTCCAAGTCGCTAATAGTTAGCAAATTGGCCCCACGATTTGCTAAATGGGTTGCGCTGGACAGTCTAAAACCGGGTGTGGCAATCAAAGAGAACTGACAATTTCTTTGCAAATGTTCCCCATCTTATTTGTCTCAATGGGGCTAACTTTGAACATACAACATTCCATAGAAAACTAAAAAAAAATTATATGCCATGTTTCTTTGCAGTTACAGATGAAAATTGGATTGCACTAGTAAAAGAATATTTTAAATTAAGACCACAAAAAAGTTTGCCATTCCTATAAGTGAGGAAAAATCGACGGTGTTAACTTAAAATATTCTTTTACTAGTGCAATCCAATTTTCATCTGTAACAGCAAAAAAACATGGCATATAATTTTTTGTTTTAGGCACTGAAACCGTAACTAAATCGGGTTTGAACTCGATATCATCCAGTGTCATGTTGGCAAGTTCCTACCGTCTACAGGCTCCACCGTACGCAATAATTAAGATCACCTACAAACAATTTTATAAAGTTTATAAAAAGATCTGCAAGAATTATACACACTTTCATTGCAAGGTATTCACATTTTTAGCCTCACAAATAAATTTATTTTAGATTTTTTTGGCCTATAGCCTTGTGAAGTCCGTTTAAGAAAAGCTTGCAATTTTGCATATTTTGAAATATCGGTGTTCAGATACATTAAAAGACATGACTTCAACATTGAGTAATTAATCCACAGGGTGGAAGGCTTATATTGTTGACGTTGGGATTCAAAATATGCCAACAGGTTTGAATATTATTTTCTTTTCTCCACCTTTCAAATTTTGCAAATTGTTTTTTGTATGCTGCTTCCGATTTATCAGGTAACAAATTTTGAGTGGTTACTTCTGCAATTTCACGAATCTCAGGCGGAGTTCAAACTAAATCTTCTTCGCTCATATTGTTATTGTTATTTTTTGTTATTTATTTGTTGTTATTTGTCTTATTGTTATGTACGAGGATGTATTGATATCTAGTTAGCATAGACCAGTTCCTTGCATAAACAAAATATTGCGTTACCATAGCAACGAACAATAACTTATTAGAAGTGTCACTGTAAAGTTTGACGTCAAAAAAGTAAACCAGAGTCAAGCAATAAATTAAATGAAAAAAAATGCCCACCGAAAATGTAAAAATCGAAAAATTGGAGTATGGAGCCATCATCAAGTACCTGTATTTAAAAGGGTTAAGAGGTAAGCAGATTTACAAAGATATACTTAATACCCTTGGTGGTCAATGTCCTTCGTATGCGACCGTCAAAAATTGGAATGCAAGCTTCAAAAGAGGTAAATTTTCCATTGAAGATGATGACCGATTGGGAATGCCAGTTTCTGTGTCAGTCCCCGAAAATATCGATGCAGTTCATGACATGATTTTATCAGACCTTCGAATTGGGCCAAAACGGATATCTGAAGCACTGAATATTTCATACGAACGCGTTCATCATATGGCTCACGTCAATTTGGACATGAGAAAAATCGCTGCAACATGGATCCCCAAATGTTTGAATGTTGACCAAAAGCGTGCAAGGGTAGAAGCATTGCGTTTGATCTGTGCTCGATTTGAAAACAATGTAGACTTATTAAACCGAATTGTTACTATAGATGAGACTTGGGTACATTTCTACGATCCAGAAACAAACCAACAATCAATGGAATGGCAAAAATCGGGTCCAAAAATCTGCTGGAAAAGTTCTTGCTTCAGTTTTTTGGGATTGCCATGGAGTAATTATGATTGATTTTTTGGATAAGGGTAGAACAATAACTGCAGGTTACTATTCGACATTACTGACCATTCTACGGAAAAATATTAAAGAGAAAAGACGCCGAAAGCTATCCAAAGATGTTTTGTTTTTGCAGGACAACGCCCCTGCACACAAATCTCATGTTGCCATGCAAAAAATTCGTGATTTAGGGTTTGAATTACTAGAACAACCCCCTTATTCGTCCGATTTGGTTCCGTCCGACTATCACCTCTTTCCTCAACTGAAAAAAAGTTTAAAAGGTCGTACATTTTCTTCCAACAAGGAGGTTATAGAAGCTGTGGAGGTCTGGTTTGCAGAGCAAGAAGAAACTTTTTTTTTAAAGGTCTAGAGACGTTACAAGTTTGCTGTAATAAATGTATCTAATTAAGAAGAAAATATGTTGAGTACTAAAATATTTTGACATTAAAATTTTGTTTGGTTCTATAGTAGGCTAAGAATTTTTCAATATATCCTCGTATTCTATTTATTATTACGTTAATTAAATAAAATTAGAAATTTGTATTGCAATCAACAGACGGCGGTAAAAAACAATTCAAAAAAATCAAGTTGACATGGAGTGTTACCAACCATATCAATCAAGACAAAAATGTTCTACACGATTTTTAATTTAAAATAAGGAAACATGGATTGGCAAATTAGAAAGAATAGTATAAAGTACTCGTTTTATCAGGTCATTGGCGCACTCATCCATAGAAAACTCGCCTGCGGTTGGTTTTCTACCTTGGGATTCGTGCTCCAAATCAATACTTATAAAACTTGTTCTTTAATATACTATTAAAATACAATACTTTAATGGAAAACAAATGTACATTGCTGACTTATTATCTAGGTCATCTCTTAAAACAACAGTAAAAGATGATCCAGAAATGTTAGAAATAGTACCATATAATCAATGATAGTACATTTAATACAGGTTGAAATACTTTTTATGGCTGAAAGCTTATTAGAAAAACAAAATGCAACGGATACAGATCCTATGCTACAAATTATTCAAAATTTTATGGTAAGGGTGACCGAACAAAAATAATATAACAGATTCAGAACTAGAACAATATTATGCTAATAAAGATAATCTACATGTATCAAACAGTTTAGTTTTTTTATAATTATAGATTAGTAGTTCCAAAAAAGTTGAGAAATTTAATTTTTACAAAATTACACATATAACTTCTAAGTAACGTAATAGTAAACTTAAAGCAATTTTTTCTAACAATGATACGAGTATACCAAAAATATTTATATTAGATAATGTAGCATTTAATAGTAAAGAGTTTAATCAATTAGCCTATGATTGAGAATTTGAAGTAATAACTTCCAGTCCACGCAATCCTTAATGTAATGGTTTAGCAGAACGCGCCGTAGTCATTTGCAAAAACATACTACGTAAATGCAACGAAACCAACACAGATTACACCATTAGCTGAATTATTAAATAATAGAATTATGAGAACTACATTACCAGTATCTACTAAAATATTAAGTACTAAACCAATAATAAATCGGAAAAAGAAATAGGTAAAGATATATTATGACAAACATGGAAGAGAAAGAAACAGTTTTTAAGCAAAGTCAAAGTGTATTATTTAAAACAATCAAAGTCGCTGGGTTTCTGCAGAAATACAGATACTAAATCAACTGTAGTGATACATGCATGACAAAATTTCAAAACAAGTCATGAGTATCAGAGGTGACAACTAATCCATGTCGTAGTACATAAATTAGAAGTCAGTAACCCACTCCAAAAATAAAGTTAATAAAATTTGGCCTTAACAAAAGAAAGTTGTGATCGTCAAATAAATAAAATGGAAAAGGATCCTACGTTGTGATTATTTTTAATTTATCTACAAGATTTGGATAGATTCGGATTGAATGAGAACTGATTCACTTTGGATAATGTATTATAAACCAATAAATTAAAATAAAACTCACATGCAAACCACAATAACATTTAATATTTAATTCCTGCATAGGCTGCTTACAAAAAGGAAAACCTGAAAAGTACATTGGACATACACAAATAACACACAAATCGCAAAGGCATAACACATAAAATGTCAATAATCAAAATATTAACCAAATCAAATAAAACACTGCAACAAGATATGTTCATCATATTTCAATTCTTATGAGATAAATAATCATCAAATAGCCTCATAACTTCGTTTGTCGAATGTTAGTAAAAACACAGAAAAAACAAAAAAAACAACACATTGCATATACATAATAAATATCATATCAAATAAAATCAAGATCATAAATCAATAACCTCTGCTTTGATATTCTTTGTATCAGCAGGTAAATAATAAGTTCAATGTCAATAAATGTCATAGTAAAAGTTTCATGTTAAATTGAGAGAGAGATAAGCTACTCCACTTGCATCAAACCAGCTAGGACATTAAGTCTACTAACAGCTCTTGCCAGGCGGCTTGAACCTCTCTTTTTGGCATTAAGTCGGGGAGAGAGATAAGCTACTCCACTTGCATCAAACCAGTTAGGACATAGTCAACCAACGGTTGTTGCCAGGCGGCTTGAACCGCTCCCTTTCTGACGAACACTCCCAACGTTTGTTAAATCAAAAATATCAAATAATTCCACGGTGGAGGTGTACAAGCTACTCCACTTGCAACAAACCAGGTAGGACAATTAAGTCAACCAACGGTCGTTACCAGGCGGCTTAAAATACACCCATCCGATTCGAACTAAATCAATATATCAAAAAACAACATCGATAAGAGCCTTCATTCAAAAACGTTCCCCAACTTGTAAAAGTTAAGTACAAACGAATTCATGAGTAAGGTATCGTTCACATCCAGTTAAACTAAATCAATGCAGACACAAAAAAATAAGAATCAACGCACGAATACACAAAGCTTTCCGCTTACATTTACTAAGTTAGCTTAAGAAGTTCTCATTGAACATTACTTTACAATCACTCATGGTAAAACTGCATACAAACATAATAAACTGTCTAGTAACTTCTTAAGTTGAAGTTGACACAACAATTTCGTATACACGTTAATTTTCCGTATACGCAAGTGTTAGCGGAATGGTGCTAAACATTTGGCAATTCTTAATTTTACGTACGTTAATTCAATTCAAATAGATGTAAACGACCCTTAAAACAAACGATTTAAAACAAATAATAATTTAGTAGCGTTCCACATCTTGTTGCATTGTTAGAAAAAATCCCTTCATATGTTCTAAAAATAGACTGAAAACGCCCAAATTTATGCCTCCGCGACAGTGGTTATTTTACAATCTGAACTAAACATTGTTAACTTATATTTTATCTATTGTTTCCCATAGCAATATATATGAACTTAATATAATTAAACTTTAATAAAAAAAAACATTTGATAAATTGGTAACGAACGCTTCAAGAGAGCGTTTAACAAAAAGAAAATACGCGCGAGACGATTCTCTACGCAATAAATTTTCAGACAAAGAAACTACATTAGCGGTTCCTAATTAGTAAATTTTTCTATAATTGTGGTTTAAACAATCGTAAAAGGTAAAACTAAAACGTGCAAAAGGGCAAATTTAAATCTGGTTCAAAATAAAGCATCCCCAAAACTAATCTAAACATACATTGTACATACCTCTAGTAACACGTTACAAGGTTCACACACAAATGTCCCTGCATCGCCCTTATTTCATTAGTTCAAACAAAAAAAATTTAAGGCGGAGAATTCTTTCCGATATATTTCGAGAGCAAAAGCGTACAAAAAAAAACTAGCGGTTTAATGTGTCGTCTACCTTTTAGGTATTTATACATAATTTTTTTATTATTATTTAATTTTTAAGTCTGGAACTCTACACAACGGATATTCATTTCAACATAATTGACCCATAACCTCCATCCCATGGATTTTCTTATTGCACAAAATTTGGATTTATCGTTCTTGTTCTTACCATACTACATGTAGTGGTACCCAACTTGAATCATCTTTATTTACTGATTTAAACAAAATATTTAAAATGAAGAAGATTCGAACAATTTCATATCATCCCGCTAACAAGGACAAAATTGAATGATGGCATAAGACTTAAAGCTTAAAGTTGCATTAAAATTCTACCTAACATGTAGGTAGATAGAAATAACGTAAGTATTATAACTGACTCAAATATTACTAAGTTATGGAAGTCGACAGGATCCTTCAGTCACTACGACAACTACAAGAAGAATAGATAGGTTCTCCACCAAATTTCAAGAGTATTAAACCTAATAAACGTAATAGTGTTATACCTATAAGTTTTTATGTATTTGTTAAATTTATGTTTATCAAACATAACTTAGAAGTCACAGATGCGGAGAGAGGAGTACTGTGGCTCTGCTACCAATCTGCTACATTACTTTTGTTATGTAAAATATATCTACGTTTCATGTATATAATAACGTAAGTAAACATTCTCTCGGTATCTTACGCATTTATAAATAATATTACTCATTCGAAACGAACCTTGGCTGCGATTTTTATGGTAGATAGTGGTGTATACTTATGTGCGCTAAATATTTAATTAATCGTTAACTGACATTAACAGATATTTGGTAGTCTATTATTATAAATTAATTTTTTAACATGTCTTTACTAAAAAAGTCAAGCAGCGTCATATTGGTAGACTTCGATGGCTATTCAATAGTTTCCGTGCGAATTATTTGTCTGATAGGAAAGGTTCCAAAATAAAAGGAGTGTCCCATTCTGTCAAAACCGTATGTCTTTCAGTGGTAGATAATCGGCAAAACGTTTCGAACAGTTAATCCTTGCAAAAGTTCCAAATAGCAAGCAGTTCATAAAATATAGTCTGATGATCGATCCATAATGCTACCCTAAACATTTACTTGTGTTTGTGGGTTTCTTCTGATCAATACCTATAATAGTGTCTGCTTACTTGTCCATTCAAACAAAATGAATCTGTACCATTCTATCTTGACGTTACAACAGCTGCTTGACTATAATTGTTCGGTTGGTTATCAAAGTGTCATGATGCAAAACCAAAGAAGCTCATATTCTTAATCTTTGTTTTGCTACGATTTAACCATCGATTAAGATGAGAAATGAAAACCTGCAAGGTTAATGCCTTTTAGGTTTTTAGCATCTATAACTAGTAATACGTGCTACCAAAATAACTTTGGTTGCATTACGACATTCAGTATTCAATTGCATTAAACCTTAGAAGGAAATATAGTTACGTTTTTAATCATATCTTAGTTTAAGGTTCCTCACACTTTGTTTCTTTGTACTTGTAATTTCTCTGTTGTGACGATTCCTTCTTTCTTTGTTTGACAAACTGCTACGGTATTTCCAAGTAAGAAGGCTAATTTCCGTTTATAGTTGCGATAATGCTTTCTCGTTTACCTAATTATGTTGATCGAACCAACACGATCACTAAATACTTGAGCTTTTGTCATTTTCCATCTTTTAGGTATTTTATAGTATTTTTAGTGTTTTGGAAATTTATACCGTCATTATAATTTTGTTAAATTTGTTTATGATTTTATTCCGAGGGATGTTATTTTAATTTACAATTAGAATTATAATAATTGTACTCATCCAAAAAATAAATTTTAGAACTTTTTCTGGTTTTTTTCTTAATTGTTACGGGTTTATTTGCAAAATTAAAACGTACGTCAGGAGCCTTCTTAAAAACGTGTGTCGTGTGTAGCACTTTACGACAAAAGTCGAATCTGCCGCACATGTCGCTAACTTTCCATTGGTTAAAATAAAAATTAACAAAAGTATTAAAGACGACGAGCGGACATTTTCTACTTCCTGCTACTTGGGTGTTTGACGTGCCTCGTAAAATTGTGTGCTTCAATAATTCCAAGTCGAACTGGGGTTTAAATTTAAATCGAGCCGCATTGATCGTAAGTACTATCTTTTATTTCGTTGGTTTAGTGGTTGTGTTAGTTCTAATTACGACGTATGCTTTAACACGTGCGTTGACCTCATATTCTCATTGTGTGTTGCACCTGGATGATTCCTGGGGGTGCTGGAATGGCTATTTAAGAACCCTTCACTACATAACGGTTTCGCATTTAATTAAGCTGCCAACAGCCGGTGAACTCTACAGGCTGCGGGGTCGTTTACGCTGCATACTTGCTGCTTCGAGAAAACATATTTGCCTTCCGTTCTTTGTGTATACTTCCCCTAAAGGAAATCCTGGGGTTACCTATTGTCTGAAGCTGTCAAATACTGTCGCTAGCAAGAACCTTCCTTCTCGGAACTGCATGCTATAGAATACAGCTACGTTTTAATGTTTAAGTAACCTATTCACTATTAATGCGTATGAAGCTCACGTACATGTGACATTAAACGGTTTGAATCTCTAGCATTTAAGTACATTTGTATTTGGGGTAGACCACCGACGTTCGCTTTTGTTTTTAACTAGCTCCATAAGAGCTTGGGCGCGTTACATAGAGTGGTTGAAGCTAAATCAAAAGGACTTTTGGGTTGGCGGGAGCTACTTACCGTGTTATTTCGAGTTTAAGTTAGTTTTAAGTCACCGTGAGTAAGTGACGTGTGTACGTCGAGTTTTCTTAGTAACCAATTCTCAATTGAAAAGCTAACTTTAATTTGGGGTGTAACAAAAAAAAAGCTTAACTTAAATTCAAAACATTAATTGCGAGCTTTAATTAAATTGTTGTTGCTAATGCCCGTAATCTTATGCGACAGTCTCTCTTATTTCTGTCACATTCTCCTACTACTTTAAGTTTTATTTGCTATATTGAATTGTCTATGTGTCTCTCTGATTTGTGTTTGTTTTAGCATATTAGACCTTTAGTTAAACCTGTTGAACTCCTGTTGGTCCGTTTTATTATTTTTCTATTACCCAGCAGGTGGCGCCTTGTTAGGCAGCAGTCTATTTCTTTACAGTTCCTCAAGGACCTCCCCAACTCACCGACTAAGCCGGACACTGCTGTGCTAACTACCACAAATACTGGATTTTCCACGAATTTAGTGCGCTACATCGACCAAACTGTCTTGTTCTTCTCTCTAGGTTGTACCGCTAGAGCCGTCACTTTTAATTATTATTTGTGAACTACAACCGTTACAAAATGTTTATGTACACTCATAAAATTTAAAACTTGGACACCACAATTTCTGTAAACAAAAGTTTGCACATTGTGAAGCGGACTTAAGGGTATTATTTACAATTCTAACAGCAGGTAGTCTCAGCAGGGGTTATCTTATAGAAGGACTGTAGAATGAATCATTACACTAAGCACGTTTTAGAAAATAGGTAATTTACGTTGCTTACTTAATTTTTTCTTTAAAGAATATATTTGAAGGTATCGCTAATTAAAC
This sequence comes from Abscondita cerata, assembly GCA_030710515.1. Classification (NCBI taxonomy): domain Eukaryota; kingdom Metazoa; phylum Arthropoda; class Insecta; order Coleoptera; family Lampyridae; genus Abscondita; species Abscondita cerata. Next base: position 13,119 of record JALBCR010004120.1, read on the forward strand.
ACCATAGCTCGATTAATTATCGAATCAAAATTTTGTTTAGGAAATGTTTACAAAATAAAATTAGAAATAATTTTGATTTAAAAAACGTCTACAAGCAATAACTTTTAAATTAAATCAAAAACTAAACATGGTTATTTGGGTTGACTGATTATTACTTATTTTTAAATAAATCTAACCTACTAATTATTGTAAGTTATTAAAAAAATCATTAAACTCTCTATTCATAATATTTAGTCCTTACAAAATGTATATTTTATGACGTTTCATTTTTTCTGTAGTTAATATAAAAGTGAAAATAAAAACTAAGGCAATTCTTATTGTCAACGTATATATTTAGTTTTTGACAAGAATTTATTACATAATTATAATTAAGATACCAAGTTATAGTTTAAAATTAAATGAAAACGTTTTTTTAAATAAAGGTATTACTATATAAATAAATATAAGAAATCAATAATGGGTGTGACCTCCATTATTATTGATACATTCTTGGAGGCGTCTGCTCATTGACGCTATCAAGGTATCAATATAATTAATATTAATCGTTTCCCATGCGGTATCAATGGCTGCAATTAGTGCATTACGGTTTACTGGTATAAAATTTGGCCCTTGTTGTCTTCGGATAACAGCAAGTATTCGAGCCCAAACATTTTCGATAATGTTAAAATCTGGGCTTTTGCTGGCCAGGGTAACAGCTCCAAGTTATTTTCTCGTATCCAATTGCGCACAACCCGCGAAGTATGAATAGGGGCGTTGTCCTTTAACAACAAAAATACATTATGAAAATGTTAATTCAACAGATCCCGAACTATTTTTTGGAGAAAGTATAGTGAAATAAGAATACTTACTTGTTGGAAAATATAATCTTCGTCTGGATAAAACACTTCGACTGTTTCATAATAGTTTCCAAAATATCTAAATACGCAGCAGAATCAAGACGTCCATCGATAGCCCAACAAACTCCTGGACCCCGCGCGCTAACCCAACCCCACACATTCACAGAAAAATAACCACTTCGTTTTTAGGACATATGTGATTATTTTCGTAACGAGTTCCTTCCATTCTAAAAACTTTTAGTGGTCCATCGTTGCGGCTATTGAACGTTTTTTCGTCGCTAAAAATCACTCGATTCCAAAATTCAAAGGTTCGTTCACATATCGCCTTGCAAATTCCAGACGACGTCTCATATTTTCGTCACTGAAAACTTCTTTCGCAGCAGCATTATACTTCTTTATTCCCATTTCCTTTAATCTTTTTGTGCAGTTATACGGCATCCGGGAAAATGTGTATCTGCTATAGCCCTGGAGTATGTAGCAAATGGTTGTTCTGTTACGTAATGAAACAACTCGAGATCTTGAGCACGTGTAGATACTTTAGGTCTACCACTTCCGATGGCTCTTTCCAAAGTGTGTTCAAGATTCCATTTTACTCGGTAATGCCCTACGGTGCTTTTGGTATATCTAACATACGTGAAATTTCACGCACGCTACGGCCCGCCGCTAATTCCGAAACAATCCGCGCTTTCAAATCAGCACCGAGATGAGGTGGCATTTTCACAACACTTGAAATTTTAAACTAAAATGGAATTTACATTTCTTACTTTATTTATTGGTTCACACTACCCCTTCTCAAACAGTAGGTAATTGTTTATTTATTACATACTTCTAATGACCAATGTAACAACCCTTAGAGCAATATGACTCAAAGGAAGTAAATTAAACAAGCAAGGATATTCTATTGTTATTGAAACTTATTCATAAAGTAAAAGCCATTTCCTTATAATGCTAATGGACAGGATTTTCTTTTAAGTATTAAGATTACAATAGAGGACTTATAAACTTTCGAAAATATCTAATTATAAATATTTACACTGCAATTGCGCTTTTTCTTAATAATTTCTTAGCAATAACATACACGTTCTTGGTTTTAAGTTGTCATAAATTTGATATGATATAAATTTGTGTTTCTAATATTACATCACAAACTAATCTTTATTCGCCAAAAATTGTTGCTTAAGTTGTAAAGCTTCGTACACACCTGAACAACAAACCGAGCAACAAACATAACAACGAACCGAAAGTCAAACAGAACGACAAACGATCTTTTATGATTTCCACAATCCGAACAACAAACGGAACGTTTGTGCTGTTCCCATAATTATTTTCAGTAGTTTTCAGTTCATATATATTTATTATTGAGAAGAGAAAATTGCGGAAAACAAGAAGATAGTGCCAACCAAATTTTTACGCACAAAGAAGAGTAAAAAATTATAATTTACTTCGCTTTTTTTTTATTTTGTAAATTTCCCGCTAATAGGGACATCATTTTTTTCTTGCATTCTTAAACACTGATTAATTTAAAACATTTTTCTTCTGTCAACTCCATAATATTACCTAAAACACAACAAACCCACAAAAGGGAGGACAAAAATAAATAATTTAATTCTCCCGCATAAGTTTGTTCGCCGTTTTGTTTAGATTCGTCCAAACCTGCAAACGCATTCGCGCGCATTTTCTTTGATGTCGAGAAAAAACCGACAAGTTGCGGGAACGCCGCAAACCGTTCGTGGAACAATCAGGACTTGCGAATCTGTTCTAAAATTCGTACGTAGCACCGTCCAAATTAATGTTCCGATTGCCGTTCGGTTCGTTGTTCTGTTTGTTCCTCGGTTTGTTGTTCAGGTGTGTACGAAGCTTTACAATAAGCATATTAATATGAACTATATCTTATGAAAGGAGAGTTATGTAACTATAATTAACGACTTAACGTTACGTTAGTAGATTCCATTTACTATTTACACATATTTTCTTGGAACATTCGATAATTAACTATCGGGATATGATGACCCTATACTTCGCAGGTTGTGCGCAACTGGATACAAGCAAATAACTTGGAGCTGTTACCCTGGCCAGCAAAAGCCCAGATTTTAACATTATCGAAAATGTTTGGGCTCGAATACTTGCTGTTATCCGAAGACAACAAGGGCCAAATTTTATACCAGTAAACCGTAATGCACTAATTGCAGCCATTGATACCGCATGGGAAACGATTAATATTAATTATATTGATACCTTGATAGCGTCAATGAGCAGACGCCTCCAAGAATGTATCAATAATAATGGAGGTCACACCCATTATTGATTTCTTATATTTATTTATATAGTAATACCTTTATTTAAAAAAAAAGTTTTCATTTAATTTTAAACTATAACTTGGTATCTTAATTATAATTATGTAATAAATTCTTGTCAAAAACTAAATATATACGTTGACAATAAGAATTGCCTTAGTTTTTATTTTCACTTTTTATATTAACTACAGAAAAAATGAAACGTCATAAAATATACATTTTGTAAGGACTAAATATTATGAATAGAGAGTTTAATGATTTTTTTAATAACTTACAATAATTAGTAGGTTAGATTTATTTAAAAATAAGTAATAATCAGTCAACCCAAATAACCATGTTTAGTTTTTGATTTAATTTAAAAGTTATTGCTTGTAGACGTTTTTTAAATCAAAATTATTTCTAATTTTATTTTGTAAACATTTCCTAAACAAAATTTTGATTCGATAATTAATCGAGCTATGGTGTTTAATTAGCGATACCTTCAAATATATTCTTTAAAGAAAAAAATTAAGTAAGCAACGTAAATTACCTATTTTCTAAAACGTGCTTAGTGTAATGATTCATTCTACAGTCCTTCTATAAGATAACCCCTGCTGAGACTACCTGCTGTTAGAATTGTAAATGATACCCTTAAGCCCGCTTCACAATGTGCAAACTTTTGTTTACAGAAATTGTGGTGTCCAAGTTTTAAATAAATTGAATTTGTTTTTTGACCAAAATCAATTTGTGGAACGTAACAATGGGTTAAAAAATAAATAAAGGTCCATAGTTTGTAACACAATTAAAATTCAAAAATTTAAATTTTAGAAAATCTTGTACTTATGGCGATCTAATTTTTTTACGTGTTTGCGGTACTATTGTAGAATGATCATAAAGCATAAAAACACTTTTTAGGAGATTAACGTAAAGTATAACGCAACACTGTAAAACAAAAAAAATATTTAAACTTTTAAGAATTGAAAATTTGTATTTTAAAATAACATTGTACGCGTATTTTAAGCATTCTCTGCAGACGATGTTTGTAGCATTTAGTAACTAACTGCGAAAACACTTTTTTTGAATATTGATAATTATCCATGATAAATAATAATTTTATTTATACATTAGTAATAAAAAATTTATAAAATCAATTGCATTTACAATTTTATTTATTTGCTGTTTGATTTAGAAAATTATTTTAAAGTGTGTCTTAACTAATCGGTTTGATGTCATTCACTTTATTTTTGGTTTAAGCACTTTAGATACGATCGGAGTGCAGATTACATTACTTAAAGTGCTCCCAAATAATGACATTGTTTAATATTTTATGATATTTTGTTTAAAAGATTAACACACCTTTATTTTTTTCCGAATATCTGTGCTTGATCATAAATTTTATCTCAAAAGGTTTATTTTTCATTTTCATAGTGATAATAAAAGTAGATTATTTTATATCAAATGGCTTATTTTTATAATTAATAATAAAAATTGATCCACGAGAAAAAATCAAATAGAGCAAGTATCTAGAAACATAGACCCAAATATTACATTCAACTGCAACAGTACTCCCCCCAAGTAAAAGGATTTATAAGAACTTTCCAGGAAAACACTACAACAGAGAATAGAATTACAACAAACCAAAGTCAAGATCTTAGCGAGCGTTTCATTACAATAAGCAAAGTAAAAATAAAGGCTATGAGAATAACAACAACATGTTAATTGTGGAAATGGAATTACAAAATATTTAAGAAAACGGATAATGCTTAACTAAACAAAAAATTCGATTATAAGAAATCTCCTAATGTTTGTGTATGTTGTGCTAAATAGAATACATGCAACATATCTTAAACAGCATTTAATTTCCTAATTGCATTATGATTAAAAGTTTCTTACACCTGTTCTGAATTTGGTATAAAACATCTTCTGGGCTGAGGTGGAAGAACAAAAACGCCATAATCATCAACTGATATTCTCAGTCTCGTCCTTATGAATTCCTGTGGTGACAAAATTTGACTTCGAAACTTGTGGAAATTTTTTTTCGTTGAGCATCGTCCATTTGATCTATTGAGTCGCCATTGTACGGGGTGGACCGATTTCGGTGAGATTGCAGGATGTTTCGGTAACTATTACTGTTAGAGCAAAACAGTTCACGTGTCATTAGGCCAACTTTTTGAGACAAATTAAACAGCAAGAACATAAATTTACTATCTTTTTCATTTTTGATACAGGGACCAAAATTGAATTTTTCCAAATTTCGATAGGGTTCCATATCTTATCTGTTGATAAAAATTCAGGAAAAAGTGTAAAGACATTTTTGTGCAGCTTTTAACGTAGAATCAAATGGAGTAGCCAATTGTTTACGTTGGTCACCAATAGTCAAGATGCCACATAAACTTGGTTTTTCTTTAATAGAAACCGTAGTTGACTTTGACTTTATTTAAATCCTTATTTTGTAAACTTTTCAACAATATATAGTTTATAAAGAGGTTATTTTAGAAAATTACAAATTACAAGCGAATTTGTTAGTTTGCACTTATGTAAGTAGGCGATGCAGTAATTTAAAACAGTGAAACACAGCACATCTGTCAAAACAAAGCAAATTTTTGTTTTCACTCTTTCATTGGGCTCAAAAAGTTGGCCTAATGCCACGTAAACAGTTTTGCTCTAACAGTATAGCTACCAAAATATCCTGCAAATCGAAATCAGTCAACAAATTTTGTTTAATTTTTTTTTAAATGCTTGTAATAGATTTATAGGTATTAAAAACAATACCATTTAATCTACAAACATAAACACATTGAGGTAATTATTTTCTACAGGGGATTGGCAACACTGATTAGTTATCTAACATGGTAATTTGTCATGCACAAAAATATAAAAAATTATGGTAACTATAGGTACGTTATTTTGTCTAACCATATTTGTTGGGTGGGCGTAGCTCAGAAGGGGAAAGGCCTAATACGTAAGAAATCTGATTTTGTGAATTTAACTTGAGTCGTGTCAAAAAGACTTTGGGTCGTCATACGTTAAGAAAGTTGTTGGTATTCAGTGGGCGGCAAACGGAGATGACGTGGTGAAAAACTTCTAGCTTCCGTTTAGCAAAACATGACCTACCTTGTTGAAAGTACTTTACAGAATCTGAAAATTTCAAATGCACACAAGCACAATCGATTACGTATTAAAAGGTTCCTTACAGGAAAAAATTACCATAATTTATTGCTTCAGTATGTCAAAAATGTTACTTGAGTTTTTAAAGCTTTTTTACTTTATTTCAACAAAGTTCTCAAGTGATGTTATAATTAATTCAATGTTGACTGTTGGTGCAGACCCAGGTAAACGTCGGCTGCAGCACATGGTCGATAGGTGGTTACAATCGATAGTGGATTTAAAGAGTACAGTTAGTATCTTCACGGTATGAACCGCAGGAGAAAGTCGTATTCAATTTTTTTTTTAATGTGCCTAAGAAAGCACGTCGCAACAAACATTTTTTTTGTTAATAAATATCAAACTAGCGGTTGTCTCAATACAACATAAAATACCTAGGTATATTTATGCAACGTTGTGTGATAAAATTCTGGTTCAGAATTAACGCCGCCACTGTCAAGCGTAATTAAATAGTTAGAACGCGCTATTGAAAAGTGGGGGATTCCTGCTTGTCATGGTAATGAAAGGGGACAGGCTGATGTATTCGTACAACGTTATGTACATTTTTATCTTTTAAAAACAATAAAAGTAACAGCATAATCATTACATTGTGTTTTCCTTTAATTGATATTCAGGCAGTGCGTTATATCGATTCAAATTCTTTAAAAAACCGCTCTACTAACGAATTGCTGAGAGAACAAACGAAAAACTCAGTTATCTAGAAGTGTTGTAGTATTCTGAATAAAAATCGTAAAATAACCGCCAAAAACAAACTAGGGTCAACAACCTACTTAAATACACTTCAATCAGAATACGTTGAAAACTTTACTACAACAACTACGTGCTATATGCACATCTTTACACTTAAAAAACTTGTCGGCGACTCAATATAATACAATAGGAGAATCCACTTTATAGGGATTACACGGACTGCTGCCACAATTTTGCGCCCAAGTAGAAAATTGTGAGAAAATAGCAATAATGTGTGCTAATTTTATTCCGAAAAAGACAAAAATCTCGCATCTTAAACAACGCGTAAACAAAAAAATCAACCGAAACAATCAATAAACATGTATTCTCGATATTACCAAACAAATTGAAAAACAGACGACATTAACAACGTAAGTAATCCAGCAAAAACGAAAATTTTCAACGGAAAATGGGCAAACCACCAAAACGGTTATAACCGTCGTTAAGGGTATATTCGCTTATTTATACATCGTAATCACGAAAAATTAATAAATTCTATTAGATCATATAACAATGAGTTATGTAATCAGTATCAAATCTTGTTCTATTAAAAAAAAATTTCAAAATCAATAATGCTAGCCGGAAAAATGAATTCAATTTATTACATAGACCTGAGAAATTCAATTTGTTTTATATTGTTCTCCATAGAGAAAACCCACAGGAGAAAAGATTTAATTGATCTAAAGATTTTGCACTTGCTAAAATTTAATATCATACCAATATTTATAGTTAATTCAAACGTTGAGCGGTTACGTTTTTTTTACCCCATATCATATCTATAATTATGGGTAGTACAAACGTGGGGCTGTAGCATCTCTTTATTAATCAGTTATCATATCAATACGTTGGGTGCCGTTTTCGACAAATCGACTTTCCACAGTAACTGTTTAGTAAGTAGACATTTTTGCCTTAGTATTAACCACTAGAACAGTTGATCTATTAATGTGTAGGATACAATATTAGAGTAAATAGGTCAACATTTTTTGGGTAAAAAATTAATTGGACATAGATTTTTTCGTCAAAGCTTGCCTAAATTTTTCGAAGATGTACCATAGAAATCAAAAGACGAAGCCTCAAGCACATTTCTAAATTAGAGTTAAGGAAAAACTCATGGTTCAAAATATTATTTTAACCATTCCGTATAAATTTTGGTAACATTGCAATTTTTTCTATAACATCAAGTTTTATACTAAGAAGCGTGAATTAAATGTAGTTATGGCCAGCAAAAATAAATTTTAAAATTTATCGTAAGTTTCAGAAATTTTGAGATACTTTCTAATCAGTACATGTTAAGTATAAAGTAGGTAAATTGTCCCGTAGTGTCTAAAAATGTGATAAAATATACAGAGTGTCCCATTAAAAAATACAACTTTGATATGAATCTCTTTTCTTTAGATCGCCCTGAACAAACGAAAATATTTTTATAATGTGGACTCTTTATTCTACAAAAAAAAACTTTAACAGTTTTTGTGACGTATGTGGCAAACCACTATGAATATCTATCTGCAAGATAGCTTCCATGAAATTTTAATTTGTCCTTAAATAAGACATTGTTTCCTTTCTAACCTTATTTTGTATTCATGTACCGAGTGTCAAAATAAGAATGTTTGCTAATCGTATTTCCCACAATAGAAAAGAAGTTCGTTTATAAAACTGGAACTGAAAAAAAATCCTTTCTTTAATTGAAAAGTTACGGTTTCTTGCTTTTTTGTTTTAACTAAGATGTACTGAAAATACATAAATTGTAGTTTATAAATAAACTTACATTGCCTTTTTAATGCAGAATTGCATAACGTTTTGTCCTTGACAAATGGAGGCTACAACTTTCTTTTAGGCAATGAAAATAAGTAAAAAGAACACACTATGGGCCACAAGGACAAGATTGTTAGAAAAAATACTAAACAATTAATTACAAGTTCACACGACATTTATACAGGCGAGTACTTTTGCAATAGAAAATTCAACGCTGGCAACATTAAAAAGGCGGTGTCTTCGTTTTCAACCTCTGTGGTGAAAATTCCGAAAAGAAACAGTACGAATAAAAACTTATACCAGAGGATTACATTCACTTTAAATAAATAGATATATATCTATATAAACGATAAGTTTTTTCGACATCTAGTGTCGACTCGTGAAAGCGTTCACGTACGTAAATGTTAGCAACTTTGCCGACAGGTATGTAAAGCAGTTACATAGTCGATTCTTCAATAATTACCCGACAGCTGTTTCGTCCTTTTGGGACTCATCGGGTGAGAGAACTCGAGTGTAAGTTCACTATTGTACAAACGCGCGCTGTCGACTATATGCCCTACTGGAGGGATCACAATATTTAAACGATAAGTTTTACGACATCTAGTGTCGACTCGTGAAAGCGTCTACGTACGTGAATAGTCGACAGCGCGCGTTTGTACAATAGTGAACTTACACTCGAGTTCTCTCACTCCCGATGAGTCTCAAAAGGACGAAACAACTGTCGGGTGATTCTCAGTGTTTGTTTGCTATTGTACAACCTCTTGCGTACTTTACTGCAGGCAATTCGAAATTTTTATACTTGCCAACTGTTATGTTGGCTATAATTATTGAAGAATCGACTATGTAACTGCTTTACATACCTGTCGGCAAAGTTGCTAATATATATACAGGTTTTGAATGTATAAAATTCTATGCAGTTTGTTTAAATATATATATATATACAGGTTTTGAATGTATAAAATTATATGCAGTTTGTTTAAATATTATATATACAGGGTGTTTCATAGTTAAACCACCATAGGTTAACTGCAAGTAGAAGACACTTTGGTGGTTCCGAATAGCCTTGATTCATTGGTCTTATTAACAGAGATACAGGGTATTTTATTCATTTAGACCAATGCTTTTGAAGGCCATAACTTTAGAACCACCCTATATATTACTTTTATTTTTGGTAAGGATATTTTGCATTGATAACACAACAATTATAATCCAGGTCTGGTTTAAGAAAAACTTGCAAAATCGATAATCTCCAAAACAACACCCTGTATATCAGAATTTTTAAAATCCAATAGATTATTCGAAAAGAACAGAAGCGGCACCAAAATATTTTTCGAAGTGCACATCCCGTTATACTCCTTATCTTTAAATGTCAAATTATTTATAATAATTGTTCGAAATGTCCACCATTTTGTTCTATGCATTTACAAACTCTTTTTAAGATGTTTTGTGTTGCTCGTCTTATCATTAATGGATTTGCTCTGATTTCCTTGCAAGCATCATCAATTCTTTGAATAAGATCTTCTAAGCTGTTTATCTCAGTAGAGTATACTTTGGCTTTCAGATATCCCCAAATATGATAATCCACTGGGTTAAAATCCGGCGACCGGCAAGGCCAATTTTTGGGCCCGCCCCTCCCTATTTACATGTTTCGAAAATTCTCGTCTAAAAAATTTCGCACAATTACCCTAAAGTGAGGCGATGCACCATCGTGCTGGAAATATATTCCTCCAATTTCCTCATTCTCTAATAGCACTGGTAACATATTCTGCAAAAAAACAAAATAGTCGTCCCCTGTTAATGTACGGGGTAGGACATATGGTCCAATAAAGTGATTATCTAAAACTCCACACCAAACGTTAATCGAAAACCTATACTGCGAATGTGTTTGTCTGTAGCAAAAGGATTTTCATAATCCCAAACATGGGAATTTCGTAGATTGTAAACCCCATCCCTTGTAAATGTGGCCTCATCAGTGAATAGACACCTCCTAACTATTCTTCTCCTTCTAAGTATCCACCGACTAAAGTCTAATCGCGGTTCCAAATCACGTGGTTCTAATCTTTGAACCTGTTGAACATGATAAGGGTAGAAGATAAATTTTTTTAATCTCCTCCAAGCGGTAGTATGGGGTATGGGGCGAATCCTTCTTCTACTGATTGTTGGGTTGTTGTCAACCATATCTGGAACAAAAGAAATTATGGCACTGGAGGAGACTAATTTAGTATCACGTATAATTGTAAATTACCTTATGTATTAATGTAATGAACAAAAGGAAAATTTCTAATCGACTCTTAGTCTTAATATCTATTATACATATCATCTTCAACATTCAAGTGTTGTCTTTCACCATAATCATTGGTTGTCGCTGTAGGAAATCTACCATGTTGCCGACTGTAATCAAATACTCTCGCAAATGTCTCGTAATGAGGAGTGCGACGATTAGAAAAGCGTCTTTCATATTCCCTTACTGCTTCTCTACCATTTCCGTTACAAAAGCCATACACAAATAGTATATCTACATTTGTAAATTTATGAGGCATAATTTGTTTTATTCAAAATGATCTAAATCATTTCGTGAGAAATTTACTAACAACAAACGATTAACTACCAATAACAAAACAAACTGTCAAAGTTTTCCGTACTTCAACAGTCTACGCCTATTTGATATATTTTCTGTTCGTTTAGAATATTAGACCTACTTGATAATTGTTAATGATTTGACTTAAATATTTTAGTAAGTGTGCACTTCGAAAAACATTTCCGTGTAACTCAATTTTTTCTGTTCTTTTGGAATAAACTATCGATTTATAAAAATCTTGATATACAAAGGGTGTTGTTTTGGGGATCACCAGTTTTAATTTTTTTTCTTAACCCGAACCTGGATTGTAACTGTTTTTGTTACATGATAAGATGTTGATGCTTATGTAACTTACACCTACCAAAAATGAAAGAAATCTATAGGGTGGTTCTAAAGTTATTACGTACGAAAATGTCAATGATACATTTAAAAAACGTTGACATTAAAAGTTAAGCAGTAAAACGGGATGTGCACTTCGCAAAATATTTTGGTGCCGCTCTATTTTTTTTGTTCTCTTCGAATAATCTATCTGATTTTAAAAATTTGGATATACAGGCTGTTGTTTTGGAGATTATCGAATTTTGCAAATTTTTCTGAAACCAGACCTTGATTATAATTATTTTATTACATTATCTTATTGTGTTATCAATGCAATATATCCTTACCAAAAATGAAAGAAATATATAGGGTGGTTCTAAAGTTATGGCCTTCAAAAGCCTTGGACTAAATGAATAGAACACCAGGTATCTCTGTTAATAATTATGTTACACCAACGAACCAAGGCTATTTGGAACCACCAAAGTGTCCTCTACTTGCAGTTAACCTATGGTGGTTTAACTATGAAACACCCTCTATATAATATTTAAACAAACTGCATAGAATTTTATACATTCAAAACTTATTTTCAATTACGCAACAGTTTGATTTTAAAAATAAACCTAAAAATCTACAAGTACTAGGTATATATTTGCGTTTAATGATTAAGAATGGACAATGATCTTGTCAGTAAATACAAATATCTGTACAAAAATTGTTTGGTTATTCCAAAACTAGTAGCATTGACTAATATATCTAACATTTAAAAATATGCATAAAATAATCAAATTGGGTTATCAAATAAAATTAAAATTTATTAGTTAAATTTGACTGAAAGTCATAGAACTTAAATACACTTAGTTTGTGACCATTTTATAGCATAAAAAAGACAATACAAGATCCGATATCTTATCACATAGTTGCATACACACTCTTCAAAGTTTTATCATTGTGTAGATAAATATTTGGTATTTAAGCAATTTTTGTTATGTAGTTTACAGTTGCGATTGTGTTCTCACAATGCTTAACAAATTATCCCAATTTCTTGTGCTTGTAGTGCTTTTAAATGTATTTTCTGAAATACATGGTAAAACACCGAAACAAATATAACAAAATAATCATTTGTTTTCTCTGTAGCACAAAAAGAAAATAGTATGTTATTACGGAAGCTGGGCAGTGTACAGACCAGGAGCTGGAAAATATAATATAGAAGATATTAACCCGAATCTTTGCACTCATCTTGTTTATGGATTTGCCGGTATCGAAACTAACGGAAACATTAAATTTTAGATCCATGGAACGATGTAGATTTGAGTACGTAAACAAAAAAAAACTAAAGAGTAATTTTCTTAAATTGGTTTTACAGAAGGATATTCTCGTTTCAATAATCTCAAACAACAAAATCCCAATCTGAAAACTTTAATTGCTGTTGGTGGCTGGAACGAAGGTTCAGAAAAATATTCAACGGTTGCAGCTAATCCTCAGTTAAGACAAAATTTTGTTAACACCGCCATGAATCTTATGAATCAATACAATTTTGATGGTCTTGACTTAGACTGGGAGTATCCAGGTCAAAGAGGAGGTTCTCCTGCAGACAAAGTAAAATGTATTTTCTTAATCCGTATTTGATTTTACCATTTATATGTTTAGGTAAATTTTGTTCTTCTTCTTGAAGACTTTAAGAGGGCGTTTGGTTCCAGATATTTACTTACAATTGCTGTTGGTGCTACTGCTAAAATGGTAGATATATCATTATGACGTTCCTAGAATATCAAAGTAATGTTGGTATAAGTATGAATGTTCAGAATTAATTTGGTTTGTTGTAGTACGGTGGACTTTATTAACGTCATGACATACGATTTACACGGTGCATTCGACCCCGTTACTGGTCACAATGCAGGATTATATTCTTCATCGCCTAGTGATAACCTAACAGTGGTAAGTGCCAATATTCAAATTTTTAACCCTCATATTAATATACTGATTTCAGTCATATTGCATATCAAACTGGCTTGCAAAAGGAGCTTCTCCGGCAAAAGTAATTATGGGAATTCCTATATACGGTAGATCTTGGACTTTACAATCTAGCAGTGAGAATCACGTTGGAGCTCCAGGGAATGGCCCGGGTCAGCAAGGTCCTTACACACAAGAAGCAGGAATGTTGGGTTATAATGAGGTACTTTGATTCATCAGCGTTGGTGTACATTAATTAATGGTGTTTAGATATGTGAGCTCTTGCAAACCAACCAATGGACATTGAAATGGGATGATGCACAAAAGGTTCCTTATATGTACAAAGGTAACCAATGGGTTTCTTACGATAACGAATTATCAGTAACCGAAAAGGTATTTGTATTTGTATTGAATTATATTTTATTAACTTTCATTATTGTTTAGGTAAAATATATCAACTCCCTAAATTTAGGAGGAGCAATGGTGTGGTCAATTGAAACTGACCCTCTTGTAATAGCAGGATGTCCAAGAAATCCGATAATAAACACAATTAAACAAAATCTTGCTTAAAGTTAGAAATGACCACTTTATTTAAAACATAACAATTTTTAAATAAATAAATTTCGAACTTATTGACATTATTTGTTATATTGTTAAAATTTGAATAAATAAACGTGTTTAATTGCGGTATTTGCTCTTAATTTTTAACCTATTTCTGGTTAAGGTTTTATTCATCCTTGTTGATAAAATGGTTTTTGATGGAGAAATGTTACTCAAGTTCATGTTTTACGTTGAAATTTTTTGTTGTACCTATTATTTTTGCTAAAAATATAGGGAATATGACATCTATCGTCATATTGTGATTTACTTACCTTAAATATTTTGATGTACATATATGTTTATACTTAGTGTTTTGTACCCAAATTTTTTGGTAACCATTTTATGCGTAAAGCATACGAGAATTTTGTGTATGAAACCGTTCTTTTAATTTGAATTATTTTTCTTTTTGAGAATCGAGACTGAGTAATTTTTGGGTTTCAAAACAAGACCCAACGAGTAAAATATTAGCGATTTATTAGCGATATAACGTCAGACATCCTCTTTACCAAAACTTACTACTTGTAAAAAATCAGGTTACAGTTGGTTCATTAAAACCTATATTTTATATTTAATAATAATTATAATATGTCTCTTTAAAAATTTTCAAAGTCATAAATGATAACTCACAGCGGCGTACCCAAAAAATATAAAAGAGGGAGGGGGTTAGTTTCCAAAAGTAATAGTGTTAAATGTTGTTATATTTAATAGCATAATATGTAGGTACACCATTAATTTTTTAGACTAATTTTCGTTAGGTTATTAATAAGAAAACTAAAAACATAAAATAAATAAAATTAAAGTAATTCCATTTTTAAGCCACCTGTCGAAGGAATGAAACACAGTTTGTTGGTATTTATAACAAATGAATTTGCCATTTCGTCTAGGGACTTCATCCGATGAAATTTGTATTTCTCTATGTATATTTATCAACGAAAGTCCATTCAAACGTTCCTAGCTTGTTGCACTTATATTTGAAGCAAAGCAGTAACGTTGGGAAAGTATGAGTTTCTTTTATTTTGAAACAGAAAAATGAGGCAACTCAAAGCATCAAGTGGAGGTTCTTTCAAATCTTGTAGAGGTTGACGCCAAAGTCTTACTTCTCCTTCTAAAATGTACAAACTGTAAACCTCAAATAGGGTTTCACAAATGTTATATAGTTCATTAAGATCCTCTCTTGAATATTTTTTGTTAGGTAACAGCACTCTAATTACGCTTTTGTGTTTCAACAATCGCTTCTTAATGTGAGTAACTCCTGCATCAATAAATGGTATGAAGTAAGCCTTTCGAACATATTCCTCTGGAGTTTCAGCTGGGATATTGACTCTATGAGTTTGTCGTAAATTAACTCGTGGTATTTTTATCTGAATATCCATTTCCTTACAAAAAGCTTCGACACTTAAAAATAATGAATTAAATTCAACTTCCGCTTTATCCGTTATTGACATAAACTGGGAAAACACATCATTCGCCATAAGCAATACTTTGCCTAAATCTAAATTGGTAGCTTGCAATTGTTTTGAAAGCGGAAGAGTAATCGAAAATAGTTTAGAGACATTTAGAGAAATTCTGCATTTTGAATGGCTTTCAAAAACAAAAATGCTTCGGAGGAAGAATCTTTATCTTTCCATTGGTGAACTTTAAAAAGCGCTACCATAGTAACCTCTTGTGATTCTAAAAAAGTCATTACGGCATCGTGTCTCTCAACCCACCTAGTATTACACAATTTTTGTAGCTTCTCTTTTCTTGTTGTGGATGTGACTTCATCAATGTTTAATTTAAAAACGTCTATTAAGAGTCTGAAAAAAAACCGCTATTTTGTTCATTGTTCCTAAGCAATTTTAATATGCGGTACAGCATATGCGTCTGAAATTGCCAAGAATGCAAAGAACAGTGGGCAAACGTACAAAGCACAGGGATACTTTTCGCAAACGTACGCCTGGATACCATGTGCATGACCGCTCATTGCCGAGGCACCATCATATCCTTGACCACCTGCATATGAACAGTCAATTCCAAATTTTTCCAATGACTGTAATAATGTGTTTGCAAGTCCTTTGCCAGTTAAATCGACTACTGGAACAAACCCAAGAAATTGCTCTTTAATTCGCAATAATTCTTCATTAAAAAATCTCATACACAAAGAAAACTGTTCAGTTCCAAATATATCACTAGACTCATCTGCAAGTACAGAAAAAAATTTTGCTTTTTTTTACTTTGGCAACTATTTTCTGTATAATTATTTTTCCACAAATTGAAATAATTTGATTTTGAACTGTCGGGCTAAGGTATGTAGCATTTTTGGACATATCTTGCAGATGCTGCTTTAAATTTTCATCTCCAGATTTTAATTTAGTCTTTAAAGAGCTCTAAAGTTTCCTTCGTTTTTTGCTGGATGTTCAGCACTATCTATCTTTCCACTATCTATATGTCCTCTTAAAGATATTCCCTGTTGACCGCACAAAATAATCGTATCAATTATCGGAATAATTTTTTTACGGTTTGACGCCATTGTATTTTGTAATGCGATATCAATTTGAATATCAACAGAAAGGTTGTTTTCTTCTCTTATTAATTCTTAGTTACTGGCCTTGGTAATACTAAATTTATGATATGCATTTCTTTGGTGTTTATCAAATATTTCAATAGCATCTTTGCAAGTGTTAAATGGTTTCTTTACCAGTTTGCCAAGATCCTGGTTTCCAATTCCACCTTTTTCTGCATAAAACACACAGAATTTGCAATAAGCTCCATCTTCTATTTGTGAGTAGAACAACCAATTCCAACGATGGAACCAATGATGTTAAAATTTAAGGTTTCTCTTACTTGAACATGGAAACTTAAAATTTACAGGTGGCTTCCAGAAGCTTGAAATATTTAGAATGTTGTAAACTTTTTGTTTAGCAAGATTTGCAATATCATAAATACTATAAAAATCTTGTTCTCTTAGCGAGGATTGCAAACTACACTTTTCTTCTGAATCTATAATTTCAGTTGAAGTAGAAGGTTTGGATAAATCTGACATGTTTACTTGGTATCCGTCTACTTTTTGCATCTTTATTACAAAGGAATCAAGTGTGTTGGATTTTTTCTTTTCTCAGACATTTTCCCAAAAAATAATTTTTTTCTTATTTTGACATATAAAGTGACATTTTTCATAATCAAAGTAGGTATCAAAATGGTACATTTTTTGTAATTACTAAAAGTTGACAAGTTATAAAAAGTAAAATTTTTTTTCACTTGTCAGATCGTATTGATATAGATGTTTTGAAAATACTACACCGGTTACATTTTGATTTTTTGTAACTCAATTGAAATTGCGCGACCTCGCTATGCTCATCACGTTCGTTACAAAAACAAATGTTTCGTCACTTGTTACATAAATGGCTATTAAAATTGCAATCTTCGTATATTCTATCTATGTCCTGTACGCAGAAACTCTTTTACCAACATGTCATGCAAGGCATAAATTTATAATCTAAGAATCAAAAAGTAATAATCACTCGTTTTTTAACAATAAATTACCTTTCTATTTTTCTTTACTCTTTCTGCCTATTCCCTATTTGATCATGCATTCTGTTATAAAAAAAAATGGAACCATTACTTTCAAGTCGATGGCTCAATTGAATATACAATTTCGCATTATTATATAGATAAATATCGTAAACATGAGTTGGTAAAAAAATTGCGTATTTACGCACGTTATTAAGAAGTGATGAACTTCAAGAAAGTAAAATTTACTCACCTTCTTGATGCAAAATATACACGTGGAATAATATCCTAAATAAATAATTTTTCACTAAACTGTATCGAGTACCATTTGTCACTGTAATAAGGCAATGTAATGTCTAAACTGAATATGCACTTCAACGTAAAGAAATATGTGCATACATATTCTTAAAAAGTCTTCACAATATAGTTTCACTCAAAACAAAATCGTTTGCTTTATGAAATTCAAAACTTAAACTAATTGCAGTTGCAGCAAAAATAACAAGAACACACAAAAATATGCATTCTTTGATTAAAGTTGACCTAAGTACTTTATCCAGATTTAAAATCTATTTATGTAAAAAATTATTGACATTATTTAAAAGCTTAAAACGTCTGAGAAAAAAAATTTTACTCTTCTTAGAATGTTCTTGTACTTTTCTTTGCTTTAGCGGAAGTAAAGGTACAGGTACAACAAGAATTACCAATGCAGAAATTTATGCACCAACTTTTAATCTACGATTTTTTGTTTTGGCCGATGAAATATACCTAAATATTGTCTTGAAACATTTGTATGCAGGAAAGTGCAAACCTGTAAATATTAAGTGGCTTATTTGAATTTCGATAATATGCTTAGATACGAGCAGATTCAAAAACTCAAAGTAGATAATACACCAGCAATATTATCACTTTATATTAAAAAATATTCATATGCACAATATGCACTTGGTAATGTGCGTAAGTAGTTAGTTAGTTAGTTAGTTTTACATTGAATCTTATTGGTTTTATATTTTTTTTTTTTAACATTTGTATTTATTTTAGCATAGAATCCTCTCTTAAGAGGGGTTCTAACCCCAAAACTTCCTCTGTGACTACACCACTGATAACTCACCAAAGATGGAATTTTTTTAAAAATAGAACTCTCAAACATTCATTGGCATCGACAAAGTTTTTTTTAAATGCAAACTTTAAAAAAAAATGATGGTGTCAGAATATACCTAAAACCTTAAGGTAACAAATGACGAAAATATTGACTATAGTGCAGAATCTAAAAAAATCCAAGTAACAATTGGTTTTAAATCACAATATAAATCGATATTTATTTAAATAAATTTCCGTTCATATAAAATTTATCAATTACAAAATATGAGAGAAGATGGTTTAGTCGATGGCTCAAAGTTATTATTGAAAAGATGAGCTACAATAAATGTCTCTGTCAACCATATTTTATTATCGAATGAAGCTCAATTTTGTTTAAATGAACACAATTATAGGTATTAGTCAGACGAAAACCCACAAACACAAGTAAATGTTTGGAGTCGTATCATGGAGGGATATATCAATCATAGGGTTGTTGGCCCACCTTGTACATTGGTCAGATTAAAAAAACTGCACATTTTACGTTTTTTAGTGTTTTTAAAAATAGAATTTTCTATTCCATTAATTATTTTTCTTTAGACACAGACGTCTCAAAACTACATTTAGATATTATTAAATGTACATGTGACAAACTTAAATAGATGAGTAGAGGCCATTTTGTTCTCAAAGTGAGATAAATTTACAGGTTTGCTGATAAGTTTGGAAACGGTTGATTGTCAGACAAAATATACAAGGCATCAACAAATATTATAAAAAAGTTTTAGGGTTCTTCAATGTCTACTAGACAGTAATAGTTTTAATAATACAAAGTTGATCCTAGAAACATTTTTGAATAGAATAGTTTATATTTTAATTATTTTTTTAATTGTATTCAAATTTTGTAAAAGCATAATGTACCTAAATTTAATCAATTCCGGATTATAGAATTTTAAAAATAAACACTGTTGTTTTTTAAAATCTTTCTGAATTAAGAACAATAATTAATAAAATGACAAATTTAGTAATATTTAAATTTTTAATTAATCGTTAAACCACATTAACAATTGGTGCACAGTAGGGTTACAATTTTATTTTTATCGATTGTTATTTTTGTCAACGCATAGTTGGATATAACCATTGATGAATCGACTTATGTAACTGCTAACTCATCTGTCGACAAAGTTACATTAATAATAACATTTTTGAACCGCTACCATTCTAATCAAAAAAATTAACAGTTACTCAGCAAAAATATTCCACCTACAATGGAAACATGCTTGCCACATATTGATCTATAAAATATTTTTGAAGCCTAGTAAAGGGACACAAACTAATTTTATTCATTGGCCACAAGCCATTAGTTAATTTCTTCAATCAAAATCCAGATATAGCGTCGCCCCACCAATTTTGACATTGGATTCCATATTGCAATTTACAACCGGCGGATGGATTTTCTTGACTAGAAACCATTTCTTGTACATCATCAATTCCATATAAAACAATTTTAGAATAACAAAAACACGATAAACAGTTACTAGATCTACTTGCGTCTTTAAAAACCTCTCTAAAGCTAATTAAAATTACAATAACTTCTGCTAATATCCCATTAGTTTGCGATACCTCAACAAGTAAACTAAATTTTGACGGTTTATCTTCGATTTTGTTTATAGTCTATCTAATCATTAAAACTACCGTAAAGTTGGTATGCTATCCATGAAAACATATATTTCTTGCTGGTCAAAAACCTGTATTCAGTGTCAAAAATTTAAAGTGTGGAAGCATAATATATTCATTTAGACATAATTGACCCATAACCTTTATCCTACAAATTTTCTAATTGTCAAACAGAAATCAGCCGTTATACTCAATATCCTGAAGCTATTCCGTTTACTGATATTGGTGCAGAAAGTGTTGCACAAGCTTTTTGCGAAGATTGGATTTGTCGTTTTTGTTCTTACCATACATTTACCACGAGTAGAGGCACCTAATTTGAATCATTAAATAACCTCTTTTTTTTACCTAAGAACAAGTATTATTCCTGTTAAACTAAAGGAAGTTCACAGGATCATCCAGTCAATACAACAATAACTTCAATAAGAATAGTTAGCTTTCCTGTTAACTGTTAATGTTATACGAGGGCGGTCTGAAAAGTTTCCGACCTCAACGTAAAGATGCATCTTTTGACAGCAACACATCAAAGTTTCAGCTATTTTGGACGCGCAGTTTTTGTTTGACAGTCGTTTGAGTGAGTCGATGTGAGTATTTTTATGAAAATGGAGAAAATAGAGTATCGAGTCTGCATAAAATATTTGTTTTTGAAAGGGAATACGCCGAAGCAAATTAAAAATGTGTTAGATTCTGTGTACGGGGACTCTTCACCGTCATTTACCACTGTGAAATTTTGGGCCGCTGAATTTAAACTTGGCCGTAAGAGCTTGGAAGATGATAAACGTTCGGGACGTCTGAAAACTGTAACTACTGACGATAACATCGCTAAAGTTCACCAAATGGTGTTAGACGACCGCCGAATTAAAGTCAGAGAGATAGCAAAGGCAATGAAAATGTCCAAAGAACGTGTTTGTCACATATTAAATCAAGATCTAGGCATGAGAAAGCTGTTCGCGCGTTGGGTGCCGCGTTTGCTAACGTTAGTCCAAAAACGTGTTCAAATGAACATTTTCAATGTGTTTTTGGCGCAGTTTAGGCGTAATAAATCCGAGTTTTGGCGCCGATTAATTACTGTAGATGAAAGTTGGATACACCACAATACGCCTGAAACAAAAATACAGTCAAAACAGTGGACTGTAAAGGGGGAACCGGCTCCAAAAAAAGCAAAATCTGTTTTTTCGGCTGGGAAAGTGATGGCGACTGTTTTTTGGGATAGTAATGCAGTTATCCTAATCGTTTATTTTCAAAAGGGAAAACCATTACAGGAGCATACTACGCATCATTACTCGATAAGCTGAAGGCAGAAATTGCGGATAAACGACCACATTTGCAGAAAAAGAAAAGACCAAGACAACGCCCCGTCTCACACCTCAACAGTTGCCATAGCGAAAATCCATGAATTACCGTTTGAACTGCTTAACCATCCACCTTATTCACCAGATCTAGCCCTAAGCGACTTTTTTCTGTTCCCTCAACTAAAAACTGCGCTCGGAGGACAAAGATTTTTGTCAAATGAGGAGGCAATCACCTTCGTGAACAATTATTTTGCAGAGAAGAACGCCGGGTACTATTTGGACGAATTAAAGAGATGGGGGCATCGCTGGAAGAAGTGTATATAGTCACAAGGAGAATATGTAGAAAAAATAAAAATAAATTTTAAGATAAAAATTCTTGTACCTATAAGTTTTTGTATTTTTTAAACAATCTTAGGTACGGAGAGAGAGAGAGACAGAACTGCGACTCTGTTACCCCTACCTTACTTTGTTCTGTAAAACAAAACTTTTCTACCCTTCATGTAGTACATAATAGTAACGTAAATGAACCTTAGGTATCTTGCAAGGTGTATATAGAAATAACATTCCCGTATACCAGCTCTCATCCTTAGAGCACTTTGGCTGCTATTTGTATAATAAATAAAAGTCTTAACTAGCATTCAGTAGCATTTACTTATGTGCGCTAAATATTTAATTATTCATTAAATGAAGGTGCAGTTTTTCAATCTTTGGTTAAGGTTTACTTTCAATTAATTTCCAAAGAGATAGTTGTGAAAACCATTATCACCATAACAATAAATCCAAAATTTAAGTTAATCGATGATTGAAGAACTGGCCGTAACTGATATTTGATAAATTTTTATAAATTAATTTGTTTAAATAATTTTGCTAAAAGTCATACAACGTCATTGGGAAATTTCAATTGCTATTCAGTGCTTCCGGTGCCGATTATTCGTCTGCTAGGAAAGGTTACAAAATGAGAGGAGTGTCCCATTCTGTCGAAACCATGTCTTCCGCTTGTAGTAATCGGTAAACGTTTCGAACAACTTATTCTTGCAAAATTTGCAAAGTTTGAATTTCCGTTTATAAAATATGGTCCTATAATCGATATATCCTTCATAATGCCACTTCAAACATTTACTTTTGTTTGTGGGTTTTCTTCTGACTAATGCGTATAATTGTGTCGATTCTCTGTCTATTGAAACAAAATGGAACTTCGTTGGATAACAAAATATGATTGACAGAGTTATAATTGCGACTCATCTTTTTAATAAAAACTTCACAAAACTCGATTCATCGATCAACACTATCTTCTCTCAGAATTTGTAATTGACAAATTTTATATAAACGAAAATTTTTCTGTTTTGCAATCATTAGATTTTTGGACTTTCCACCGTATACAGTAACGGTTACTGGTCTTACGGATTTAAGTCTTTCTTCGACACCACCATGTTTGTAAAAAATTTTGTTGATACTGATTGAGTGTTTGACATTCGTTGGCATGGCATTTAAAACAAAAACACAACTCTATGTTTTCAGGGTACTTGATGAACTCCTTACAAGATATTCTCATAACTTCAGAGCTGGGATCATCAAATGAATTATTTAATGTAAGTTTACATAATCCAATATAAACTTGAGTAACACTGATTTTAACTAGTTTTAAAATATGTCTCCATGATACACCATTTAATTAACCTTTAACCACTAATTGGTTAAAATAGAGAACAAGTATTACAATTAACAGGTTTATTTACTCAAATTTCAACAGTTAAACAAAAAATGTTAATATCAAAATTTTTTTTTTAAATTGTTACGTTTTAGATAAAGTAGTCATTTCAAACTTTAGGCAAGATTTTGTTTAATTGTGTTCATTATTGCATGTCGGGGGCATCCTGCTTGTGCAAGAGTGTCAGTATCAACTGACCATACCATTGCTCCTCCTAAACCCAGGGAGTTGATATATTTTACCTAGACAGTATTGGAAGTTAATATAAGATAATTCAATACAAACACGAATACCTTTTCTGTTACTGATAATGGGTTATCGTAAGAAACCCATTGGTTACCTTTGTACATGTAAGGAACTTTTTGTGCATCGTCCCATTTTGTTGTCCATTGGTTGGTTTGCAACATTTCACATATCTAAACACCATTAATTAATGTATATCAACACTCATGAAAAAAGTACCTCCATTATAACCCAACATTCCTGGTTCTCTTGTGTAAGGACCTTGTTGACCCGCGCCAACGGTTGGAGCTCCAACGTGATTCTGACTACTAGATTGTAAAGTCCAAGTTCTACCATATATAGGAATTCCCATAATTACTTTTGACGCAGGAGCTCCTTTTGAAAGCCAGTGTGATATGCAATATGACTAAAATCATTATATTAATATGTTGGTTAAAAATTGGAATAAAGCACTTACCACTGTTAACTGATCACTAGACGATGAAGAATATAATCCTGCATTTGCACCAGTAACTGGGTCGAATGCACCCGTGTAAATCGTATGTCATTACGTTAATAAAGTCGACCGTACTACAACAGACCAAATTAATTCCGAACATTCATACTTATACTAACATTACTTTGCAATTTTAGGCACGTCATACGATATTTCTACCATTTGAGCAGTAGCACCAACAGCAATTGAAAGTAAATATTGGGAACCAAACGCTCTCTTAAAGTCTTGAAGAAGAGTAACAAAATTTACCTAAAACATAAATGGTAAAATTAGATATGGTTGAAGAAAACATTTTTTACTTTGTCTGCAGGAGAACCTCCTCTTTGACCTGGGTACTCCCAGTCTAAGTCAAGACCATCAAAATTATACAGTTTCATAAGATTTAAAGCGCTGTTAACAAAATTTTGTCTGTATTGAGCATTAGCTGCAACCGTTGAATATTTTTCTGAACCTTCGTTCCAGCCTCCAACAGCAATTGAAGTTTTTAAATTGGGATTCTGTTGTTTGAGTTTATTGAAACGAGAATATCCTTCTGTAAAACCAATTTAAGAAAATTAAATTTTTTGTTTTTTTTATTTACGTACGCAAATCTACATCGTTCCATGGATCTAATATTTTAATGTTTCCGTTAGTTTCGATACCGGCAAATCCATAAATAAGATGCGTGCAAAGATTCGGGTTAATATCTTCTATATTATATTTTCCAGCTCCTGGTCTGTACACTGCCCAGCTTCCGTAATAACATACTATTTTCTTTTGTGCTACAAAAAAAATGAAGAAATTTTTTGTTATATGTGTTTCGGTGTTTTACCATGTATTTCAGCAAATACATTTAAAAGCACTACAAGCACAAGAAATTGGGATAATTTGTTAAGCATTGTGAGAACACAATCGCAACTGTAAACTGAGCAAGTGCTTAAATACCAAATCTTTATCTACACAATGATTGAACTTTGAAGAGAGTGTATGTAACTATGTGATGAGATATCTATGTGAGAGTTTCGGAACGTTGTTATTTTTAAGGGAAATTTATTTATAAAACTTGAAATGACAATGACGTTATCGTGTGTATTAACAATACACATATATGAGTGGAGTCGAAAAAACTATTCTTTTGGAAATTATTACAGGGACCGAATCACCGTCAAATCGAAAACGGGCAATTAGTTGCTAATTATTATATTTTTATAGTGGATTTTCCACATCTCTTATGTACTCTCTGTTATGTTAAAAAAAAAGTTTTTACTTTTGCCGATTTATGAAAATACCAACACCTACCTTGAAATCGCTAAACCGTAATCCTCATGCCTAATAAAATCTACAAAATCTAACAAGTATCTATCCATAATATTATATTATAACTTATAAATATAAACTCTTATAAAATTAAAAAAACGTCCTAATTGTTAACAAATATTCAGTTCAGTCACAATTCAGTAACATTTAAGTGCACGTTTGATAGCCCTTAATAATTACTCAATTTTCTAACTGTCAATCTTAAAAATTAAGTAATATTTAAGTGTCATTTGTTCATGGATACCGATTTTAAGTGAACACTTAAAATTGAGTGTAGGCTACACTACATTTGACATTGAGTGACGACTGTGGATTTGGCCCTAAATTTTAATTTTGGTTGATAATCCAATTTAATTATTGTATGCATTTTTTTTTAATGTTAGTTATATTAGTCATTACGTAAATTCTACTAGTTTTAGAATAACCAAATGAAAAGTGATTGTGTAAAAATCTATACAATTTCTTTAAATGTTATAAAGAAATCAAACTGTATTTATTTTATCAAGATCAAACTGTTTATAAATTACAATTTATGTATGTTCAGTATCCACAAATTAATTAAAACAAAAAGCAAGAAACCGTATCTTTTTAAATAGAACTTAAAGTATTTTTAGCTACACTTTTATGAACAAACTGCTTTCTTACTGCGGGGGATACAATTCGCAACTACTTTCATTTTTTTTGAAAAATACCACTAAGTTGGTCGAAACGTTGGTTTAATGAAAAACACTGGTTTTAATTAGCAACCGATCCTCTCTCCTTAAGAAGGCCCACTTCGTGGATATCTACAAAGAAATATTCAAATCTAAGGAGATAACCATTCTAAAAAACTTCATACCTTCAAAATGCCCGGAACATCTATATCGTCATGGAGATCTGATTTAAAGATACCTTGACAAAGGCCACCAAGTTGGTCGAAACGTTGGTTTAATGAAAAACACTGGTTTTAATTAGCAACCGATCCTCTCTCCTAAAGAAGGCCCACTTCGTGGATATCTACAAAAAAAATACTTTCATTTTGTATATATTACTTATCTTTTTTGTTAATTTTTTTCTCCCTACTATCAGTGGTACCGGATGCACAGTCTAAAGGTTTATTGTGCTTCCCATGGTTGATAGCCCCCATACCCTGTATTAAATGATGCAGGTCGTGGGTTTGGTACACATTCAAATCATTTGGCAGCATTTTTTTGTTACCAAAAATGCACTTCTTTTATCATCCAACGCATTGCAACTGCACAGTAGATTGAATTTCCCGATTTTCTGGAGATATTCTTTAACGATCATGTGTGCCGTAAGGAGCCCTGTCGTAGTCCTCAACTGTGCCGTACTTAGCGTTAGTAGTTTGGCAGCTTAGTTTACGTAAGGTTCTATTATCATATTCTTACAATGTATCAGGCCTGGCCTTGTGTTTTTTGCGAGTCCATTTGCTGACTGCTAGGCGACTCAACCTCTTTGTAATACCTAAGGCTGATTATGGCTCAACATAAGGCGTTGACGCTCTCTACCTTGCTAGCTCGTCAACTTTTATATTTCTCACAATTCCCAAATGACCAGGGGTCCAAACAAGGGCGACCTTACTTTGGCTTTACAGGGTATTGGGTACATTAAAGCATTTAAACACTAGTTTAAGGACCCTCAACTCGGCCTGACTGTCTGACATTATATAGATACGCCTGCGACGGTAGTCCTTTTCTATATTAGTTGTTGCACATTCCATAATATCATGTATGTACGTCTAAAAAACAGACGCTATGCTAACCAGAGAGTGAGCAGAAACTGCATCTTTTTTTTATACAGGGTCCGGCACATCGAGCGTGCATTAAAAGTATTTAAAGAACTAATTCGAAAATAGTGCTGCGCCTGTTTTCGACATCACTGAACTCAGACAAAATATTTTTGTTCATACAGCACTTCCGGTTATACCGGAAGTGGTTGTTAACTTTCTTATTTCAAATGGAACATGCTATTTTTTATTTTGTTAAGGTGTAGTTTAATTACTATACCATACCCAAAAGATGACTGGTTTTTTAGTTACATCGATTTAAAAAAAAGAATAAAATCATGCTGAATTGTTATCGTTCATATCTCAAGGTGATATCAATATTTTAGTTCCTAATTTGTTGTGACAATTGACGATATGTTACAGTAACTCACATATGAATGGAAACTCAAATTTCATGTACAGGGTGATAAAAATTCTCGTGCTAATATGAACAACTTTCGACCTCAAAACTTACTTCATTCAAATAGGACACCCTATGTTTTTAATCATTAATCGATGTCTTTTGTTGTCCTCTTTCGATACATACTAACATGTCCTATGTTTAAATTGATGATTAAATATACAGGGTTTCTCATCAACCGGAAGTGCTGTATGAACGAAAATATTTTGTCTGAGTTCAGTGATGTCGAAAACAAGCGCAGCACTATTTTCAGAAAATGAATCGAATTAGTTCTCCATATAATTTTAATGCACGCTTGATGTGCCGGACCCTGTGTATGTGTATGTCTGATAAAGTTCCATTCTCATACTTAGCCGCCCGTGTACCAGATTGTACTGTTTTTGAGATCTTCTCTTTTAAGTTTATCCAGTCGTTCCAATTTTCAATGACCACTTTAAGAGTGCCTTATCAATAAACCTTGTCCTAGTTCTAATTGTACCTATACATAAACTTTTAATTTATTGTCCGTTTGTTAGTTATAGACGATATTTATAAATTCGGAATATAAGCATTGAATAAACTGTCTTTTATGTTTATGGGTTTTTGGTTTTTTTTTTGAAACACGTGCTAATTTGGATGGGCGCATAATCTACTCTATATGACATAGTTTATGGGTTTTTGCAACACGACTAAAAATACTTGCAGACTTCAATTG
Organism: Abscondita cerata; assembly: GCA_030710515.1. Classification (NCBI taxonomy): domain Eukaryota; kingdom Metazoa; phylum Arthropoda; class Insecta; order Coleoptera; family Lampyridae; genus Abscondita; species Abscondita cerata. The sequence continues at coordinate 41,469 of JALBCR010004120.1, forward strand.
TGGCAAAGCAGCAGTTTTGGTCGATTCCAGCTGGTGCGATATACGGACCAAGTTGTATATAAATTTTACATTTTTCTGTTCTTTGCAACATATCTCTAAGTAAATATAAATTTTTGTAATGTGCCTGCTTGTTGACAATTTTAATTGACGTTTTGTAAATTCTTGAATATATTTGACTTTTGTTTTTGTTGTTGCTTTAATTGTCATTTTGTACGTAACACACTTGGTTACCATATGGTCAGACCCTATTTGAAGAAGGGTCATCCAATGTCTACCAAGCGCTTTAAATGTGGATGGTGAGCCGTGGTAGTGACTGATGATACGCAGCCTGTAAACCTCAAGTCTAGTTTTTCCTCTGATGCAGATGTACAGTAGAAGCAGGCCTAGCATTGCTTTCAACGCTGCAGTAGGCGTGGTTTTGTTATACGTATACAAGGAAGTCTTTGTACCTTGCTTAGTACCTTAGGATTCTGCATGACTTTCAGCCACCATACACTAGGAGCGTAAGTGATTGCGGCTCTGATTACCCTTGGGTACAGCCAATGTACCATTGGTCTAAGCCCCTATTTTCGGTCATACATTTGTCTGATTACTGATTTACGTATGACTTTTGCGATATCCTGGTTCCAGGTGAGCTTGGAGTCAAAAAATACTCTGAGATATTTCACCTCCCTAGACATAGGTAGTTCACACCCGTTTAGGAAGAGAGGTCTTATGCCCTCTAGTTTCCTTTTGCATGTGAATGGCACTATAGTGGTCTTTTTGGATGAGACTTTCAATCCCTCCCTAACACACCATCTGCTTACAGCCTTCAGTGCACGTTGCATTCGTTTCCTGATCATGACTGTAAACTTGCCTTTCACTAAGATTGCAAGGTCATCTGCATACTCTAATGGAAGGAATCTTTCTCTCCCAAGCTCTGCCAGCAGTCCATCCATGACTATTCAACGACAGAGGGGATATGCTCAAAAAATGTTGTAATTTTAAACGTTATCAATTCAAAAACAAAATTATTCACAAATTACAATTTATGTATTTTCAGAACCTACATTATATTAATTAAAACAAAAAAACCGTAACTTTTTAATTAGAACTTTCAGCTTCACTTCTTATACCATTTGATTGGTTTTCCTCCTTTAATTTTTGTGTTATCAAGTCGTTTAGCGACGCCTTTACTTCAGAGAACTTTAGAATAAATCCTCTCTAGAAGTGGAAACTTTTTAATTGCATCTACTATAGATTCTGCGGCAAACACGTGTTAACGTGATGATTGTTAATAATCTCATGAAGAGGCTCATTTACTAGGTCCTTTTAAACTTTTGTTTCCTGCAATAAATTCAACAGCACTCTGAAAAATCACGAAAATATCAATAAGTATATTAATTCGAACACATAATAGTAGATTATATCATTAGGAGTAAAAGTAGGTCTTTTTGTGGTGAGCCCAGAGGATTGATGGACGAGACACCAGTCAAAGCCGGCTACTGGGCAAAGTGACTGTTTTTTTCTAGTCGTAGTTAAAATACTTCAAATCTTAGGAGTTGAAATATCCATTATCGGCTCCATCAAGTCAAAATGTACGCCCATTGAAAGCAAAATAAAGAAATTATTAACCAACATTACTTAACGATTACCCTTATGGTGCATGACATTCTCATTTCCCAACTGTCATTGTCAAAATAAAACGCAACGCATGTAGCAAAGCAAAAGCGTTGTAGGTACAAAGATTCAACTCATTATTGTTTCGCTTAAAAATAAAATAGTATATATCATTCAGAGTAGAAGGTCAAAAAGATCTACTTCTACACTTAATCATTTAATCTACTAATTTCTAGCAACAATGTTCCTTAAAACTACGGCTCCAATTTGACAACGAGAATAATTACTACAGCTTTCTTAACAAGAATAACAGTACATCAATCAGATCAGAAACCTCAAATTTCAATCTCAGGACGGCTGTAATTTAACAACAATAATTACTACAGCTTACTGAAAAAAAACAAACAGTAAGTGTCATTGATGACAGTCAGTCAAAATGACAATTACATGTAAGTGTCTTGGTAACAGACAATCAAAACGACAATTAAAATTAAGATCTATTTACTCCTGGAGTTAAAAAGGTAAGAATCTAAGACGGGAAAAAAGTGTAGGGTGCCAAACTACACCTATATAAAGAATATTTTGATGGAACATGCCCAAATCTTAGTGAAACTAAAAGGAAACGTTCTTTTGAAGCGTTTCAACTTTATAACTGATGATAGAAACCTATTATTGGTTTATTATAGAAGTAAGTTACGAAATTTTATTTTAAAAAGATGAAAACGTTGATATGGTTTAAAAAACTAGTTTAGCACTCAAAAAAGATAACAGTGAATATACTTACCGAAAATGATAAACAATATTTGAACTTTGCCTCTTAGTTAATCTGTTCTAGCATAAATGTTTTAATAAGTGAAAAAATACAAATTTTGGTGATACTTAAATAAAAAAAACCAAAAACAATATATGAATTCTTAAGAGGTTATAAGAACAGCAACTTATTTTTTGATGTTTCAAAAATATTTTCGATTATTTTGAACATTAATTTTATGATAGTATGAAGCATGTGCATGTAGCACTGACGTGAGAACACAATAAACGTAATCTCTAAAAAAAGTTAATGATTGGGATTATTATTGTTAAGTTAGTAACAAATTTTAAGCTTAATGTTGTTGCACCTGATTTTTAAATCCTAATGTGACATCAAATTCAAAATAAATGATGCTTTTGACTTAAGCGTGTTCTTTTATGCATGAATCTCAGATTGTTTTAATTCATTTCACAGCAACTCAATTCTTTTTTATCGACTCTCTTAAAAAAGTAGTGAGGCGTTTTACCTCCTCTTTTCTCCGCTTGCACTAAGTCGACAAATTGTAGATGTAGGTGTTGGATTTGAATTAACTTCTAGTTCATAAATTACTCTAACGTTTACATGGTGTTCATTAATTAATGTTTATCTATGACAACGTATTATTAAAAAATTACTACAGTCAAAATATTTATCAAATTAACAAGTATTCATTCAATTTAAAAATAAAGTTTATTTAACAGTTTTTTATTTCATGCAGTATATTTTTACATAAAAAAGATATCAACATTCTTCAGGTTAAGGGTTAAGTTGTTGATTGAATTGATAAAAATATAGAAGTAAAGTAAAGTATTTTTTTAACATTGCGGATATAAAGACACTTTTAATGACAAAGTTAAACGGTACAACTATGCCAATTGGAAATTTAAGGTAGAATTGTTGCTGAGAAGTAGAAATCTTTGGACAAAGGTAATGGAAACCAAAAAACCAGTGGCAGTTGTGGTTATAGAAACAACAACAATAACGAATCAAGCAAAAATTGATGTATGGATTGAAAATGATGACAAAGCTATAAGTATTATTCGTTTGTCAGTTGAAGAAGATCAGATTGCTTTGATCCGTACAAAAAGGACCATAAAGGAATCGTGGGATGCGTTAAACGAATATCATGAGAAAAATACATTAACAAACAAAGTATCTTTGATGCGTCAAATTACTTCATTGAAGTTGGTTGAAAGCGGTGACGCTAAAGCACGCATCAACAAGCTGACAGATTTATTAACAAAGTTAAGTAATATTTCGGGTCCAACTGAAGCGTTATTGGATGGTTGGAGTGAGGCCATGTTATTAAGCAGTTTACCAGCAAGTATGATGCATTAATTACAACATTAGAAACAAGAAAAGGAGATGAAATTACATTTTCGTTAGTCAAACAACGAGTTATAGCAGAGTATAGTGTCATAATATAAAGAAAAACTGTATAAAACATAAAAATTGGCTGGCAAAGAAAAGCAACAATAACATCAGCAGTAATATCAACAAAAGCGACAAAATCAACAACGTTCGGCAAGGAGAAGATATTTCAAATTAATCTGAAAGTGCAAAAGATTTTTTATTTGTAGTAAGTTGCGGTAAAAATGTCGATTGGATTATCGATTTCGGAGCAACACAACATGCAGTAAATAGTCATACAAAAGTACAATTAAGGTAGCGACGGGTGAAAAATTAGTTGTATGTGGTATTGGCTCAGGTTATTTAACATTTTCGGATGAATGCGGAAATACACGGCAGGCATTGCCTACTGAAGTTTTGTATGCACCTGATTTGATTGAAAATGTAATTTCGGTAATGAAATTAACAAACATGGGACTGCGTGTTGAATTTAACAATACAATGTGCGAAATTAAACATTACAGCAAACAAATTGCAGGGGGACGTTATTGGTGATATTTACATTTTACCATAATTAAATTACTAGCACACAAATCGGAAGTTAAAACAACGTTAAAACAGGATCTTGAATTTTGTAAAACAAGATTTGGTTAAAAGCCAAAGGTATTCAGATCAGATCGTGGTGGTGAATACATAGGAAAATCACTTACAAATTATTGCAGTTAGTTATTCGTATAGTACATTTTAAATATTGTATTGTGATGTAAGTGTTATGTATAGTGCCCCAGAAGATCAGAATAAACCTGTATAGTGTGGTGACGAAACCGTGTGTAATAGTGGATTGGTTCGTCTTGGTAAAGCATTTGCTACAAGGTTTAGGAAAACCATTACAACCCAAACATGCCTACCCTTACGCACCTTAGTATTCATATGTAATAACATTAATTAAGTGTGTAAACATTATAGAAGGTAAATAAGAACATAGAATATAACAGCACAGCCATTGCATGACGACATATAATGGACCGGTCCAAGCGCCTGTCACGTAGGTTAAAGAAATAGCAAAATAAAATAATGGAAAAACAGATAATCAGGACAAGAATACAAAATATTGCTGAACTTCAGATGTCCTTCAGATTCGTAAGCCATAATATAGCTTCATCCTTTAAATTATGAATGTTTAGAAACCCTCCTTTAAACTTCGTTAATTAACAATCCTCTACAATGTGTGTAACGGTCTCTGGTTTGTTTCCACAGTCACAATTTTGATTAGAAATCGCACCTCATCTGATCAACATAGAGTTGCATTTTGAATAGCCTGTTATGCGATTTACTTTTGACCAAATTTTTCTTTTTTGGTCAAAGCCCGGGACTCCTATTGTTGAATCATCAATGAGATGTTTATTGAAAACATCAACTCCAGACCATAATTTTTTCTACTCTTCAATTTTAGAAAAAGCCGTCTTTCAGTAGTCTTGCAACCATATAGGACTTTTGTTAATTTGGCATTTATCCCATTCTTGTTTTAACGCAGCTTCTCGTCGAATGTTTGATGAAGTAATATTACAAAGAACAGGAACCAATTGAGAGGAGTAGATTTAATGGTTCCACTAATTATACGCATAGTGCAATTCAACTGGGCATCTATTTTTTGTATGATAACTATTCAACCAGACAGAAACACAATATTCTGCTGTAAAATAAACTAATGCCAATGCAGCTATACGAAATGCTTTTGCTTCTACTCCCCAAGTTGTTCCAGCTAATTTTTGAATAACATTATTTTTTGTTTGATATCTAAATAATCTTTGTAAATTAAAAACGTGTCTAAAGTTACTTCCAGATAAACTGGGTTAAAATTACGGTTTAACTTTGTATTATTGAAGATAACATTAAGTTTTCTTCTTTTTTCTCTATTACTTAAATGAAAACAAGAAACCTCTGTCTTTTTAAGATTGGGGCATAATCGCCATTTTTGAAATAATTTTTCATAATACCAAATCATCAGATAGTTTATTTTCAATTTCAAAAAATCTAAATGTTGAAATGAAATTGCCATATCATCGGCGTAGACGAATTTTTGACATTGTAAGGAAGGAAGATCAGAAATATATACATTAAAAAATAGGTGCAGGAACCCATCTCTGTGGAAGACCATTATTTAAAAATCGAAATTTACTGCTTTTATTTGCAACAAAAACTTCTGATTATACAACATGTTTTCAATTGAAGAAATAGTTTTGGAACAAGAAAAACGTTAAACAATTTAAAAAGTAAACCTTTTTTCCACACGGTATCGTATGCAGCAGTTAAATCTAAAAAAACAACTCAAGTTTTAAGTTTTTTTTTAAATCCAGCTTTGATATGTGTTGTCAATGCCGATACCTCATCACAACAACTTCTACCGGATCAAAATCCTGCTTGTTCAATTGGTAATTTCTCTTCTATTAACGGATTAATTCTTTGAAAAATCAATATTTTTAAAACCTTATAAATTAAACTTAACAAACTTATTGGACAATAAGAAGTTGGTTCTGTAAGAGATTAATTTTTCTTTAAAATTGCCACGACTTTACATTTTTTTAAATCAGTTGGTAGCTTACCTGTATTATAAATATCATTGAGAAACATAAGTAGCCACTTCAAAGAGTAATTTCCCAAATTTTTCAGAAATTCTGGATATTTTTCATCAAACCCAGCAGTTTCCTTTGATTTGGTCTTTTTTCTACAGTAAAAGGTCTGGATATATTTTCTGAGGTAGGTGTAGATTTTCTTTTCTTTTGTAGACACTTTTCATCTTTGTGATACTCGATTTGTTCACATTTACTGAGTTTGAAACATTAATCAACCGAGAAGCAATAGAATTTGAAGAAATTTTTGTATTTGTTTTAGAAGATAGATTTGTAGAACCTAATTTATTTGAAAGTGCCCAGCTTTTACGACTTGCATGTATCGAAATCCATATTTTCTATTAATGAATTCCAGTTCTCTTTTCTTCTATTATTTAGAGATGACAGTACAGCATTTCCATTTTCTTTGTTTATATTTTCTAGATAGGATTTGTACAATCTGTTTGTTTTGGATTATTTATCTTGAAATATAGTAAGTGGAGGTTTATTGAATATTTTAGTTGCGTAGTTTGATACGAGCACCATTTATATTATCAGTTAATGCAGATAGCATATGTAACGTACTATCATAACCGCCAATTATAAGCACCATTTCCTCAGAGTTAAAAGAGAATCGTCACAATCAAAATAAATTTTTTTTTTAAATTCATTATTGTAAAGAATTAAGTCATTCTCTATCTCTATATGTCTGTCTGTCATTTACGGTTTTCTAGTATAGATCGCTGACCCTGACTTTAAGTAGTCGTTCATTATTCTACATTCTAGAAATTATTTGTATAGGTTTTCTAAGTCAATATATATTTCAGTCTTGTTATACAGTCTTTAATCGGTTCTTTGAGATTTTTCTTATCTGTGGGTATACTAACACATTTCAACTGCATTCTTTTGAGATTTTTTAAACATAATTAATCTAATCATTATGCTCAGTTTAATAGCATGCCAAACATATTGATTAAAAGTGTTAACGAAGAAGATCTTATCAAATGTATTGAAAAACTAAGTAAGAAAATCACTGCAGGACCAGATCAGATCTCATCTTTCCTAGTAAAGAATTGTGTTTTTGTTTTGGCTAAACCCTTATGTGCTATTTTTGACATCACTGTACCATCGAGAAAAGTGGTGATCCTAATGATTGCATCAATTATCGTCCAATTACCATTTTGAACATTCTTGCTAAAGTTTTCAAATATATATTGCGATGTTATTGCATTTGAGCCAGTCCCATAATCTTTGAAAAGTCCTTAAAATGCTGCCCAGATTGAGTAAAACCCCATTTAAGGCAATAATTTGATATCTCTTGTAAATCGGCTATGTTCGAAAAGATCACTGAATCCTGCTGGATATTGGATAATTGATCCTAGGTAATGATGATATTCAATCATTATTAGGTGTCCCGCAGCGTCAGTAGTCTTCCCAGCCAAAGAAAACTTGTATAAAATTTAGTATTAGTTGTGTAATTAAGGTAGAAATAATAGGTCAAGGTCATTTGCCAGACACATAATGTGAGGTGAAAGTGATAAAAAGGATAAAATGTTATAAATAAAAGTGACTGACAAACAATGTAATCCATAAACAAAGACGTAAATTGTGAAAATTCGTATAGGAATTTTAAAGACAAATTGCAAAGCGGCGCAATATTCTTTCAAGAAAAGAAAATACAATAAAGAAAGGGCAGAAAAACAGAAGAAGAATGGCAGTAATTAACAAATAATTAAAAAAAATAATTATCAAAGTTAAAGAAAACTGCAGAGAAACTAATGGTTTACACGAACATCCGGTAGATGGCAGGAAAAAGCCGACGCTTGTTAACGGTTTTATTTAAATAATTTGATATTTAAGTTAGCCATGCATCCTGAATTAATAAAGAGAGGTGTCAAAAGACGCGATAAATTACCGCGTGAAGGCGTACATTGCGGCGAGAAAAATAGCAGCAAAATTTAACGAATGACGTCACGTTAAAAGATGAAATTAATAAAAAAATCCACTATGTGCGTAAAATTACATTAATAAAACAAAATAAAAACAATAAAAAAAGTAAATACTCACCAGTGTTAGTGCTCCAAAAAAGAAAAGGTCAGTGACCCAAAAAAGGTTACTTACCGCAGAAGTCGGCACATGACCAAGGTTAGATTTAGATTTTAAGTAGTTGTAATTTGTAAAATTAGTTGTAGTTTACTAGGTTAAGGATTTCTGTAAGTAAACCACGTGCACGAATTTGAGACCTGCGCGTAACGTGAGCACGTGCAAAATTGTTAAAACGTTGCAAATTTTAAATTTTTGTTTAACTTTTTTGTAAGTAGAATTCAGAATGTGCCTATTTTAAATAAATCATTGTTGGGCTAGAGAAGGAGTTTTAATGAGATTTGAAGAACAAATAAAGAACATCGAGTTGACATAATTCTAAAGTTTAAATAAATAAAAGTTAGTGACAAAAATTATTGTGAAAAATTATAAGTTGAGGCATACATGCATGTAAAAACACCTATTGTTTCCCTATAAAATAAGGACCTTGAGATTGAGAGCAATAAATTGAATTGGGTGGTAAAGAGGTTGGCGCTTCACATTAAAACACAAAAAAATAAATTTACCTCTTTGTCATCGCAATATATATAACATAATTCATCCAAGTATTCATCGATATATTTTGCCTGATCAACATGGTTTTATGCTTAGTTTCTCTACTGCCACCAATCTGTGGCTTATCTGCTTATTTTACACAATTTGTTACATCAGAACTTGACGCCCTAGCCAAGTAGACGTTGTTTATTTGGATATAGCTAAAGCCCTTGATCATATTCTACATCACATCCTTTTTGCTAAAATCGAAAAATTTAGTTTTCATGGCTCACTGCTGTTATTTTTGCCCTCATATCTTATTAACCGCCATTAATACATAACATTTAACAATTATTCATCTCGTCCAATACTCGCCACTTCGGGAGTTCCTCAAGGGTCAAGCTTAGGTCTTCTTCTATTTTTGATTTTTATCAACGCCTTAGCAGACATTTTATCATGCAACAAACCCTTTTTTGTCGACGATTTAAAATTATATGTACATGTTTCTTATATAAACGACTGTGATTATATCCAACATAATCTAAACATCGTACAAGCATGGCGTTCGTCTAACTATTTGTGTTTAAATATAAACAACTGCCAAGTTGTTATGTTGTGGTAAAGTTAGTAAATGTAACTGTCAAGTTTGGCGATCGTAAATATTTTGATGAAACACTAATTTGTTTCTAAGGTAGGAAGGGTTTAAAGTCAAAAGCTGCTGGTGGGCAAAAACTATATAATGCATTGAACAACATTGTTTAATTTCAACCATTTCAATTCTTTAATTTTAGTAGAAACTTGATCAAATTTTTTTAGACCATAAATGAACCTAACGCAATTGTTCTGTACACGTTAAACTTTATTTTTACAAATAATATCTAGACAAAGATAAAAAACTAAATCACAATAATATAGAATAGAACGTACTAGGGTTTTGCAGAGTTTTTGCGTATCTTGAAATTTAGAATATAACGGTTGCTATATAAAGTTTTTAGACTTACATAAGTCTTTTGAAGCAAGCTGTTAATTTGCAAAAAATAATCTTAGATTTTCATCAAATACAACGCCCCTCAGCTGAGAGTGGTACAATCTGATTATTAATGTTGATCATAATATGCCCTTTCAAAAACTCACGGTGAACTTGTGAACTAAAAATCATTGCAATAGATTTTTTTTCATTAATACTTAGATTATGTTTAGCCGAGTAATCTAAAATTATATTAAGAGTATCATTAATACCGTCGTTAGCTTGTATATATTCAAGTGGATAAAAACAGTGTATGAACATTATATCGTCAGCATAATATGCAGATATTTGAGATTTTTTAATCATTAGACATGTCGAATGTGTATATGTATAATAAATAGTAAGGGACCTAAGATAGATCTTTGAGGAACCCCAGACGAAATTATTTGAGTAGAGGATAAGTTATTTGTAACACAAGTTTTTTTTTCAGTATACGTAATTCTAATTTATTTTCAAATTTTGATATTTTAATCTTTTGTTGGTAAGAAGTAAGTTTGAGTACTTCTCACTCATTTAGTTCCTTACTTTTTTATACCAAAAAAAGTGCATCAAAAATATTCAAAGTTATTCCTCAAGTTTGTAGTATTCACATCTGATGGTGTCTATCTAGAAAGAGGCATTTGCTATAAATTTTTTTATCACGATTTAATTTTTGTACGTTGGAGAATATATAACCTATGCTCCATTTTTAATAATATGTAAACAACCGAGAAGTTTTTAAGTTTTGTAATTCGCAATATTCTTATTGCGTTTTTTGACTGTTTTTTTTTTCTTTATTTCACTTGAAGTTAGATTTCCTTTAACTTCGATTGATTATTGGTTTAACGAAAGTTTACCTTATTAGTTCGATGCAATATTTTTTGACAAATTACTAGGATAAAACTGCCTGTTCTTAGGCAATTGAAGTTACATTCGAACTTTCCTGCGACAAATTACTGAAATTAGAAATTTCGAGTTTCACTAAGTTGGTTAGTCCAAACTGTTTAATCACGTCCCATAATTAAACGTTTCTTTTCCTTTTTCCATTTGTGCCGTTGACGTTAAAGTTGTGAATTTCCAGTTTTAAAATTAAGGGAAAACCTGATGAAGTACCATTATTAATTAATTGGTAACGGAAATAAACCCCGTGCTAAGTTTTTAATATTATAGGAAGATTTATTAACCGGCATTTTCTACAACATCGTCAACATGCACTGAGTAATGTTTAATTGAAATGAATAATTAGAAGGCAGTTTATTTAATTATGGTTGCTTAACTGGGAAATAATAGCACCAGCTACTATTTGTCCATTCAAGGTGTTTATCGAAGATAAACCGGTGATCTAAAGGTTATCACCTGGACTTATCTACCTATACAGCTGACGACATTTTATTCCTGCTTCTCTTTTCTACCTGCCTGTATTACTACTCATCCGTTTTTGCAATATAAACCAACTTACTCTTCATCGTAATCGTCGGCAGTCAGATAAGTTGAAATTGTGCATGCTTTATTTTATAATATTATTTTAAACGCGTTTGTGTCTGTATAGTTTGTATAATTATAAAACCCTTATTGGTGTGTGCTCTTTAAGATTTAATTATTTGTTTTTGTCTGTTGATTACTAAATAAAATAAATAAGTAAACGTGGCGTATTGTACCGAAAAGCTTTTACTTAGTTTAACGTTTTTATTTAATTATTTCTAAAATGATTTGTACCGCGTAGCTTTCTACACAAAACTGTTGTGTATTTTATATGTGTTTTGTATCTATAACTGGTCTAGTCGTTTTACAAAAATTATATCTCTACAGTTTAACAGTTTGTTTCTGTGTCTAAAGTTCCTAGTTGCTCTAGAGTATTTACTACGCGTGTTGCTAAGTGGCACCCTTCTAATTACTTCTTTTGCAGTGTAAAAACCTTTGATTTTATTAAGGCTAAATACACCCACGATCCCTCTTCGACTGGTAGAACTGCGGCCCAGGTTTTCGACTGCAATTTAATTTAATATTTTAGTACCAAAAAACTGTAACATCTTTTATTTCATTGTATATGTCAATCGAGTTTGTACTGTAATTCTTTGCGTTGAGATTTAGTTGTAATGTTAATTTTATTGTTTTACCAGTGACAATTTTAGTTTTATTTGTATCTGTTTTACATTGTGATTAAAGTGTATATTCTGGGGTCCGTGCCAACTCGCCGTAGACATCTCGTGTTGCGGTTAGGACAACTAGCTAACAGGTCAACTGACGTATAAATTTTGCTTCCGAATACTAATTTGGAATATTTAAACTTTCTTGTACTTTATCCTATAAATCATTAAAGATTGATGATATGATTTTTAAACAATCAAAAGTAAGAAAAGATTATTTTGAAATGATTTACATTTGTGTTATATGTTGTAATTGTGGGATAAATAATTAATGAAGTCTACAATGTGTAGGTTTGAAGAGTTTTCCACAAGCCTTTTATTGCTGTTATCCGCGTCCATATATTTTCTTAATTTTAAAGGATTAAAGGGTTATGACCGGCTACATTTGACCTCGTAGTAGTTTGTTTAGTGATAAAGTACTAACTCTAATTCATCGGAAAAAATTAAAAAAAGAGGTGTTCAAATTTTCGACTTAGAAACCGTCTCATATGCATAAGATGTGAAGTAAAACCTTTTTTTTTAGACAGTTTTTTCTCCAGTGAGTTACCCAGGCGGTTAGTTTTTTCGTCAAACAGTTGTCTTAACGGCGAGATGTCGATGACGCGATTATCGACAACAAAATGTTTACGTATCCATATATTCTGATATCTGACATGGTACATTTTTTTGTATTGCTTTTCTTCAGTTGGTTTTGGATTATTTGTGTCATTTGTCTTAAATTCAGATTTTATTTTGGTATAAAATTCTTCTTTGCTGATTATATCATCTAGTTTTTGAATACAAAGCAAGTCTTTAAAGTGTTCTATTTGGCATATCATACTCAAACATTAGGAAATTTTTCTTTTTGGTTTTTTACAATTAAATTCGTCGTTTAGGTAACCATTTCTATCTTTTTAAATATCTTATTGTGATTCCGTACCCACAATTAAACTTGTTTTTGGTTGTTCTCATATCCCCTATTTTTATTTTGTCTTTTGTAATGTCAATGGCACCTGTGAATTTGGACTGGATAGTTTTTGTGTTTTTATTTATTTTTGATGTGTTTGTCATTTTTATTGCTGTTTGTTATTCCGTTTTTTAGTGACGTTTTTATAGGTTTTGATTTGTTTTTTTGTACCTAATTCTGTTTTCTGTCATATTTTCTCGTTTTTCTCTAACAGCATTTTGTGCTATCTTATTAAAGTTGCTTAGAACAGGATTATCTACTCGAAATTTTTTAGTACTGACATGCTATGCTTTGGTAGTTTATGTGTAACGTGTAGTTAGTTTTCTACAAACAACTATCTAAAAAGATTTTGTAATTGGGTCAGTTATGTGATTCAGTAAACGAATTTTCACCTCGAGATCTTTTTGTGATTTTACTTTGGTTTTCTTCTGCGGGTACCTGTAACGTCTTGAAGTTGGGTCATGAAAGGGATGGTGTGGAATGGTAAGACACCCTCTCTTAAAGGGGAAGAAAGTATCCTACACCAGTTTCATTTCTTTCGTGTTGGTCTTATCCTGTCCTCAACTGCAATGAGTTTTTACACAACCTATTTTCATAGAAAATGAACCCGTTACCGCTTCGTAAATCGTCAAAATTCTCTCAAAATCCAGTAAACTGACTTTTCCTTGGGATGCCGTAGGGTAAGTCGGGGAGAGATGACCCACTTTTTTTCTTTTAATTAGGACATTGTAAATTTAAGTGGTATCCAGACAGAAAAAATATTTGTAAAAGTAAAAACATTATAAAATGGTATTTTAATGGGAAAATACAGAAAATGTCATACATTTTGCAAAACACAAATAAATTGCAACCCTTGCATAGAGCCATCTATCCCGGATTGTCCGGGTGAGATGACCCACTACTTAGGGTATTATGGCCCAATAGAAAGCTAATATTTGGAAGAAAATAGAACTACATTTTATTTTTTTTAAAGCTAAAACTTTTCCACAAGAATGGCAAATATTCATAAATTTTGAGCATCCATCGTGGAACCATTTTTCACAGTTCATACACTTAATCCAATCGTCTTGTTTCGATGTAGAGGAGTACTGTTCTCCACATCCCACGCATTCAGCAGTGTCGTCATCCTCAGGACTATCATCAGACTCTTGGGAAACAAAGTCAGAATTTTCATCGGAAGACGACTCATCTACAACTTTTTAAGTTTGGACTTCTTGCTCGAATCTTTATCACGTTTTGCTAGTTTAGCCACTTTACGTTCTTCTAGCATACGTTTTTTTTGCTTCTACGCTTTTCTATTTCCAATGTTGTCAAATGAGGTTAAAATTGCTGCTACCTGTTTACTACGTTTTCTGGTTTCCTGAACACCACGTGACGTACTAGGAACAGGATTTATTTTATTCAACATTGTCCCTGGTGTATCTTTAGTAGGAGTTACTTCATTTTCATTAACAGCTGATTGTGATGAACCAGGCGAAGGGCGTTCTTCAATAATTTCGTCCATGTTTTCTTCTACAGCATCCGGCAAATGTTGTCTAGGTTCAGATTCATCATTCAAGAAGGCATACTCTGGAATGGCGTTAGGGTTATATGGATGGATTCCAGTTGCCTTAAACGCTGAGACCCCATTCTCTACCGTGGCTGATTTGGACCATGCATCTGCTAAAAGTTTCCCAAATACCATTCTGTTGATTTTTCTAGTTGGATTTGTTTTAATATACAAATTACAAGCTTTGGCATAGTTTGATTTTAAACTTTTAAAAATGCTCGGTCTAATGGTTGCAAAAATTGCGTAGTGTGACTTGGAAGGCACAGCAATATTATTCCACAAGCATCCGCGTATTCCAGCATTTCAACGGAGTTGCAATGTGTTGCGTGTCCATCCAAAATCAAAAGAACTTTTCCATTTGGCTTCCTAGGGACGAAATGTGTTCTCAACCAGTTCAAAAACAAATCGGTGCTAATATAAGCAGACTTTTGATTCATATATACAGCCGAACCGGGAGGCATTCCATCTTCAAATTCGGATTTTTGTTTTGCCTTTAAAAATACAAGCAGGTGGTAAGAAGGAGCCTTCTGCATTACAGCAGGAAATAACGGTGATAGTTTCCCCTTTTCTGCTGAAGTAACTGCTGCAACATTTTTGGAACCCTTTTGGGCAATGACAAATCCGGTTTTATTATTTAATTGCAATCCTGTTTCGTCCATATTAAAAATATTTGATGGCTTGTTCATAATATCATTTTCAAGCAAAATTTTTTCTAAAAGCTGGAAATATGACTGAACTTCCACCTTGTTCATGCCTTGGCAGCGGGCAAGTGAAACCCCTTCTGATTTTCGAACACTTAGGTCAGGATGGCGTTTTAAAACATATTGAGCCAGTCATAACCTGCTAGTTCTTTGTTCTTATTAAATGTATGCTTTATGCCCAAATTTTCTGCCAAATGAAATGCCATCGATCGTACATCTTCGCGGGTTGGTGCAAAACCGAACTTTTGGAGCTTAATGATGTGAGTTTTAAGTTTTTCCTCGTTCGCATTTCCTAACACTGAAGAAGGTCCTAAAGCTTTTTTGATAAGTCATTATTTTTATTCTTCTTCTCAAAGTAGGAGCCGGGACACCGAAGTTTCTGGAAGCAGCATTGACACCCATTCTGCCACTTCGAACTGCTTCAGTATAGAAAATTCGATTTGAAAAAAAATGTTCAAACAAAAATTATACCTACATAATGTAATTTACAATAAATTTCTTTCTATAACTTTTTTCTACCATTAATACTTTTGGAGATATAATTAAAACAATTAATGTCACGTGATAACCATATCTTAGTAATTACTTGTCAGATCAAAAATAGTTTAAATAAAAGTTGTGTAGAAATGAATTACAAACAACATTTATTTAACGAAATATTTAAAAAAATTAATATTTTTGAAAATAATCTAAAAATAAGAAAATCTATGTAGGTAATCTGCTGTTTTGGCTCAATGGATTATTCCCAAAACTAATCAGATCTTGTAAATTATAAATAACACCTACATGCTAAGTTTCATGAAAATCGAACTGGTGGTTTAGTCGTAATTTTGTTTACATACGGACGGACGGCCGGCCGGCCTAAAGACAAA
Source organism: Abscondita cerata (assembly GCA_030710515.1). Taxonomy (NCBI): domain Eukaryota; kingdom Metazoa; phylum Arthropoda; class Insecta; order Coleoptera; family Lampyridae; genus Abscondita; species Abscondita cerata. The sequence continues at coordinate 57,615 of JALBCR010004120.1, forward strand.
AATTTTTTTGCTTCATACTAAAAAGGGGAGTCAAAATTTTCAGTTTAGAAACCGCCGCATAACTCCCCATCATATAATGATGTGGAGTAACAACTGAATACCTAGTTTTTAAATGGGCCAACTATCCCTAGAATACAGAGCCATCTAACCCGATTGTGCGGGAGAGATGGCCCACTTGTTTTTTCAATAAGGGTTCGGCAAAATACAAGCCCGCCAATGGAAACCTAACCTCTTGGTGCCACATTAACACATTATATCAACAAAAAGTGATTTTTCTTTCGTAAAACATAAATCAATTACAAATTAAACAGCACCCAAAAAGTTTCTGGTGGTAGCAAATCATATTATCATCAATAACTTACCTAATTTATGGAATAAACCTGCACTAACCGATGTCGCGTTCGCGTCTTGAACATAACTTCATACACTAGCAACTACAGCGGGAAATTTGAATATGTTGGAAAAATAGACAAAGGAGTCATCTCACCCGCAGGGCCATCTCACCCGAAATTACCCTATGTATAACGTTTAACTTTTTTAGATAGTCACTCACTTTCGCATATCCAAAAGTTCTCTTCGTCAGATATTGTTCAAACTTACAACCAGAGTCCAATAGAAAACCACGGGTTGTTTCAAATCCTCATAATGACGTGCGAGCTTTGTAATGTTAGTCAAACGATTTCTTAAAGTGATTACCAAAGGTCGTAGCATACCTATACGAGATTACTGGTCGGAGTGGCAAAAAACATTAAAAATATACAAAGTTACTTCTTCAAAGAAAAATCTGGGAAAATCTATGTTCGGGTTTGTCGAATGTAAGTCCTTTCTAAAAAAGTAGATTGTCCAATAAGTTAAAGCAAATCAGCTGAGGTTTTATTATTAGCAAATCGGTTGTCTTCTAATTTGTGGTATAGAAAGTTTTTTCTAAAAAACTTCATTCGTCAGTTATGTTATTTCATTTTATAGTCCAATTTATTACAATATTCTTCATGTAAGTAAATTCAAAAATAGGTTGTCGACGCATTGTGCTACGTTTGTAACACGCACTTTTTATATTCAATTAATTTGTTTCACTTAGTAGAAGACCTAGATCCAGTATTCCTTTAAAATTATCCGAACCCACTTTTATTATGGCAATTTTACTGCATTATCAGATTTACCACTGACGACATTCATAATCCGCAATTAACATAAAGGCAGTTCTTGGGTTGATACTTTTCTAATTGTTTTATGGGGTTTACCTTCTGTTATAAGAAAGGACAATGTTGTTACAGTTTCAAAAATGGTTTAAGGGAAGGCGATTACTTGAGTTTAAAAAAAAACTCATAGATTTTATACCACTACTTGTTCGATTTCTGAAAAATTCTGATTATACCGTTCACTATGGAGGGAGTACTGTGGCGGTTTAATGTAATATTTGAACTATGTCTCTAGGTACTTGCTCTATTTGATTTTTTCACGTAGATCTATTTTCATTGTTAATTATAAAACTAAATCATATTATTTGATTAAAAATAATCTATTTTCATTGTCGCTGTGAATAAGAAAAATAAATCTTTTCAGATAAAATTAATGAATATGTTTATTATAAGATATAAATAAAATTATTATTTATCGTGAAAGATTATCAACATTCAATAAAAAGTGTTTCCGTTGATAATTACTCAATGCTAAAAATAAACATACATAGTTTGCAAAAATTTCCTCAAATGCAGGAACAGCTTAAATATTTGTTGTTTTAAATTGTGCATTACCCAACATCTTATCATTGGTATATCTAATTGAAAACTTTACACTTATACCAAGTGACATATTGACAAATTATCATTAATCCCCAAAAAAGTGTTTTTATGTTTTTATCGTTCTACTATAGTATCGCAAACACGTCAAAAAATTAGGTTATTTTAAGTGTTAGATTTATCTTTTTTATAAGTAACCACTTACTTTTATCTTAGTTAATACCTTAAGGTTGTTAAAATTTAAATTTTTGACTTTTACAATTTATCAACTATTATTTATTTTTTAGACGATTACCAAGTTTCGCCAATTGAAGGGATTACGTCTGTGAACCTAGCACCCCCACCATTAAAAAAAAATTTAAATATACGGTATAATTTAGTGCTAATTTTGTGCTAATTTATTGCTCCATTATCAAATTTTGTGCTCCTACCCATTGGCACTAAACTGTTATTAAAAGTGGGGGTGCTGCCTTCATGTTACGCTACACCACCCCACTCGTAAAAAATCGTGCACAGAATATCGTAAATACACAAAACTATACACCATAATTTTGTGCTTAATTATTTGTGTGTCTAGCATCACGATCAAGAGTAAATACTTCAAAGCATTACTTGTTCGTGTCGAATAGATTTTAGTTTTTTTATTATTTTTTTTTTTTTTGATATTTTTTTTTTTAATTTTTTTTTTTTTTTTTTTTTATTTTTTTTTTTTTTTTTTTTTTTTTTTTTTTAGTTTATTATTTTTAAAGAATTTTTGTTTGTTTTTAAGGTTATTTAAATATTGTAATAATTATTTGTTTTTTAAATTATTGTTTTTTATTTTTTGTTTTTTTTTTTAAAAATGGTTTTTTTTTTGGTTTTGTTTGTTTTTTGTTGTAAGAGTAAAGTATGGTAAAAGAATGGTGGGTTGTGTTAAATGGGATCTAAGTACTGCAATAATTATGTGCTTTCAAGATACCTTGGTCCCGAATTTTGTGCTCCTCGTTTAACCAAAAATTGACCAACTTTGTGGGGGTGCTAGCATCACGTGCAAGAGTAAAGTACTTCAAAAAAAAAAAAAAAAAAAAAAAAAAAAAAAAAAAAAAAAAAAAAAAAAAAAAAAAAAAAAACAATGAAAGCATTACTTGTCGCATCGAATATGGGATCTAAGTACTGCAATAATTATGTGCTTTCAAGATACCTTGGTCCCGAATTTTGTGCTCCTCGTTTAACCAAAAACTGACCAACGTTGTCGTAGTGTTAGCGCTTTTTTTAATTCTTGGAAACAGCTGAACATCTAATTGATGCTTTGGAAGCACTCTGTATGCATCTCCTATTTTAGCCGAAATAAAAATATCACTGTTCATGAATATTTTACTGCAAAATATTCCAAAGTTATTCTAACAGCGTCTTACAGTTTCATACATTTATAATTTTTAATTGTGGTATTGACTGACTTATATAACAATTGTAACTACTATTAATCAGGCATCAGAAATAAATGCGTAATATTAATCCAACTTCAACGGAAATAATCTAATGTAATTAACATTATACACACTGAAGCAGAATTAAATATACAACTGTCTCAATATAGTAGCGTAACAATCAAAAAGTAGGTGTGGATGCGAAATTTTGCTGTGGATCCCTTATTATCAAGTTTTTATAAAAGCGATATTTTATATTGTTTATTTTGTTAAAAAAACAGTTTTTAACACAAACAAAATTTTCTAAAAAAATATTACATACGCATAGATTTCATCTAGTTTCCTTGATTTCTTCTCTACAAATAGCGCATAGAGAACATGTAATTTTTAAATAGCTTTTGATTAATTTTAATTTGGAGAACGATCTCTCTGCTGTAGCAACTGTTACGGAAATCTTCAAAAATAAAATGAAACATATGCATATTTCAGAAAAAGCAGAAGATAAAGTATTAAATTTAACAATTGTGTTTAATAAATCTACTTGTTTCTATTTCTTCTTGAAGAGAGGATCTAAAAGATACAATTTGGATTACAAAGTCAAATGATAAATCTTCATAATAATGTTTTTCTAATTTTTGTGCTTGTTCAACTAATTCACCATCATAGGGAGTTTTTTAGTGTATGTGGCATTATGTAAATAATTCACACTAGGTGAAATTATTATCCGCCAACAACGAAGATTTCGAATTCGACTTTACATAATCAGCTTACAAAAATATCTTACCATATAAAATTCGTAAAGATGCGCAACCTATATGGACGAAATGTGACACAAAAGTACGACGAAAAATAGATGGCTCTACCGTACAATTACGACGAGATTCTCAATCTCTCCCTTCATTTTTTCATTTCAGTGCCTGTAAAATTCTTGAAAAAAAGGTAAGCAAATATTTTTATTTACCCGTTAGGGTTTTCTTTTAATTCCAAATTGATGAGATGAACATTATGCTTATGAATTCATGTAGCGTACGTATAACGGGTGATCTGCGTAGAAGAGCGTGCATTAAAAGTTTTTTAACTTGCAGATAAATCAGAAATGAAATTTAGTACGCGGCCATAATCAATCATTTTCGTTCTACCTAAAATAGTTTCAGACCTTCGGCTATACAGGGTGTGCCAAAAATTGCTATCAACTTTCTTATTTTAAATACAAACCTATAATTCTTTTTACATTAGTCGATTGGCCATACAATTCTGAGTTTATATAATCTATATAACTATATGTTGTAGTACTTTATATATAACTAAATTTGAAAAAAATTTAAAATTTGATTAGGTAAGGTCATGTTTGAGATCAAAGGTCAAACATATACTCGTAAACATCTCAAAAAGTATTCCATGTACACAGTCGTGTAATATATCAATGAAAAGGAAATTGCAACCCAATTTCAAAAATGCATTTAAAAATATTTTAACATTTTGGGTTCAAAAGTTATTTTATTTTTAAAAATTTTTGAAAATATTGACGTTTTGTTTCATAATCTGTACTAACGTGCAATATATCAATCAAAAGTGTGTGAAAAGCCAATTCCAAAACTGTTTTACTAGATTGGATTCAATAGTTATTGCACTTTAAAAGTTTTTTGAAGATTTCGACTTTTTGTTTATCAACTTGCACAGCCCAGTAATATGCAATCAAAAGCTGATTGAAAGACAGTTCCAAAACTGCTCTCAAAAATGAGGTGGCACTACGGGTTATTGCACTTTTAAGTTTTTATCAAACATAAGATCGTGGAATGTAATGTAACTCTAGTATACAGGGTGTTTCAGAATAAGATGCTGATCCTTAAGGGTGTCAATCCTTACGCGATTTTAAGAAGAAAAGTTCAAATAAACATATGTCCTAAACCTCTTAACTTTTGATCTACAAGGTGTTCAAGTTTTAAGAAAAAAAATTTTCAGAGTACGAAACTCAATGAGGAAAAGAGCTGAAGCATGCATACTTGCAGGTGGTGACCAATTTCAACAGCTAATCTTAATTATTTTCTTTTTTTAGGTTATTTAATGTTAGTTCTTTTATTTTAATGTTAAAATTATTATGTATTAAATAATCAATAATTATTTGCCAAATCTTTTTACCCGAAAACCGCTTGCCGGACGAAAAAAAACAAGTAATCAAATTTACCTTAAAATAAATGGAGATTTTAAAAATAATTTTTTTTTAAGAAAAAGCAGTGGCGTACATAATATTTCTCTAAAATATCTAGTCCTCATCCTGTACGGACGCCACTGAATAAAAAAATTTAAAATTTCTAAATCAAAAAATAGTTGTTGTTGCTTAGAAGGCATATGCCAAATTTTATTAAAATATCTATAAAGATATTAAAGTTATGATAAAAAAACGTTTTTTCTTAAAACTTGAACACCTTGTAGATCAAAAGTTAAGAGGTTTAGGACATATGTTTATTTGAACTTTTCTTCTTAAAATCGCGTAAGGATTGACACCCTTAAGGATCAGCATCTTATTCTGAAACACCCTGTATATGTGTTCTAATCAAACGTAGAATTTTTTATACTACGCAGTTCTAGGTTCTCTTATTTCTAGTCAACTTTAATCTTTTTTTTTTTCTAGCCAACTCTAGTCCTTTTCTTTTGTAATCAACTACAGTTTTTTTCTTTTCTATCTAGTTTTTTTCTTTTTTAGTCAACTCTAGTATTTCTCTTTTCTAATCAACTCTGGTCTTTTTCTAGTCAACTCTAGTCTTCTTCTAGTCAGCTCTAGTCTTTTTCTTTTCTAGTCAAGTCTAGTATTTTTCTTTTCTAGTCAACTTCAGTCTTTTTCTTTTCTATCTAGTTTTTTTCTTTTTAGTCAACTTTAGTATTTTCTTTTCTAGTCAACCCTAGTCTTTTTCTAGTCAACTCTAGTCTTTTTCTTTTTTTTGCGTCTTCATTTTTAAATAACTTAATGCGCTTGCAATCTTATTTTCATTAAATAATAACAAACATCTGATTTTCTTGAATGCCGTGTTCCTAAATTAGGTTGGTAAATCTTATTGAGGTGTTTTTGCAACGGGGCTTTCAGTGGGTGCTCAGTATATCAAGAAAAGTGAAAGACTAGAGTTGACTACAAAAGAAAAAGACTATAGTTGACAAGAAAAAGACTAGAGTTAATTACAAAAGAAATAGACTAGAGTTGACTAGAAAAGAGAAAAACTAAAGTTGACTAGAAATGAGAAAGACCAGAACTGCGTAGAACAAAAATTCTACGTTTGAGTAGAACACATAAATACTAGAGTTACATTACATTACACGATCTTAAGCTTGATAAAAAAACTTTTGAACCCGTAATGCCACCTCATCTTTGAAAGCAGTTTTGGAATTGTTTTTCAATCAGCTTTTGATTGATATGTTACTGGGCAATGCAAGTTGATAAACAAAAAAACACTTTTAAAGTGCAATAACTTTTAAACCCAATCTAGTAAAAGAGTTTTGAAAATAGTTTTGGAATTGGCTTTTCGCACGCTTTTGATAGATATATTGGACGTTAGTATATGTTGTGAAACAAAAAAGGCGATATTTTAAAAAAAAATTGAAAGTGAAATAACTGTTGAACCCAAAATGTTACAATATTTTTAAATGCGTTTTTGAAATTGGCTTGCAATTAATTCCCTTTTGATGGATATATTACACGACTGTGTACATGGAATACTTTATGAGATATTTACGAATATATGTTTGACCTTTGACCTCAAACATGACCTTACCTAATCAAATTGCGAAATTTTTTTAAATTTAATTCAACTTGTCTTATAAAGAAGTACTACCACATATAATTTTATTTTTAAAATCCATCGAAAGCCAAAAATTTAAAAAAACGAGCGAAGTTTTTTTAAGTTTCTGATTTATCTGAAAGTTAAAAACTTTTAATGCATGCTCTACGCAGATCACCCTGTGTTGCGATTCGAAAGAAAATTGTAAAAGTCATTTAACAATTTTTTTGTTATTTGTTATTGAACATAAAAACTTGTCATTAGAAGCTAAACTAAAAGTTTTGTGTGTAATTAATTTTGAAAAAAATATTTAAAATTAAATATAATTGACTCAGCATATCTTTTATCAGTAAATTTATGTTATTTTTTTTCTTCTTAGAATCAACTTGCGCAACTATACAAATTACAACGAGGACGTCCTTCTCCATTCAAAAAAAAACTCAGCAGAGGCATCTTTTCCAACTGGGTCCGAAACGAATAAAGTGTTTATGTAAATAATAACCACAATTATATAAAAATACATAAAAATAATTTTTTTATCATAACTTGTATTGATGCAAATAAATTTTATTTCTTACAAATTAAATTGTTGTTTTATTGCAGTTTGAAACTAAATTTAAAAACAATTCGGAAATCCAATTATTATGATACACTAGAATAAATTCGTAGCAAGCTAAATTACAAGAGTGCACATTTTTTATTGTGCACGTGCAAGTTATTTATGTTGCGAACGAACGAACTTCTTAGAAAACTGCCGAGTTTGATTCTGAATCATTCTCGTAGGTAGAGACCGATGTTGCAGGTATGCTAAGCAGTAACAGAATCAATGTTACAATATTAAACCGTTCGCAGCAGCACTTTCCAATGAACAGTTTGTGGGACGAGGGGTGAAAGGGGCATTCGTTGCTGGTAGGAGATGTAGTTACGAAAAAATATTATGGCTTGCGTATCTTTACGAATTTTATAATCAATGATCTTACATTAATTCACTCCTATACAAAAGGAGACGTACGTCTGCCGGTTCTCTAAGAACGTCTTAACTGTCAAACCGCCAGTTACTTAACGCCCTTAATTTTTACATTACACAATTTGTTACCCAATCTCAGTTTCTCAATGGTCAATCAAAAACTAAATTGCAAGTAAATTTTTATCAATTAAACACGTCGTTCAATTTCCAAACCCAACGGATATGATTCAGCAATTCTCAAGAGGAGCAAACTACCTTAGTTATTATTATTTTTGTTTTAAAACAAAGATCCAAACATTATGAGCTCGAATTAAATCCAAGGTAATAAACAACTTGCAATTTTTTACAATAGCTTTTCTGAGAAGGCTTACTGATAATGCACAGGAAACATGAAGAACTACAATTTGAATGAATGAGAGAATCGAATTACACCAAGCAGCTGCCATAATTTCTGCGAAATGTTTTATCAAAGCAAAATAAATTTTGTTTACGACGTGAGACTGAAGGTAAAATACAGCTGCAGTATATAATAACCTACATTTGTGGCAACTTTTCAGTTTTCAACGTACATTGTTTCAGAAATTCTTTGTTTTTTATTTAATTTATTATCAGTTTGTACTAAGTGAACGTGTGTTACGAAGATGCCTGCTGGAAGATATTAAGAATGACTTTATCGATAAAATTCTGGAATATAAAGAAAATATTATTACTGAAAAGGGCACTATTATTTCAAAGTGCAATTTTGTATGGACCAATATTTCTAATGATTTGGAACGTGTCATTACACCTGCTTCACTATATACTTTCGTGACATGTAACAGATACAATATAAGAGATAAATTAATGAATCGCTTTCCTACGAGACGCTCAGAACACGAATTGACGGAAAACATTTTAGAAGAAACACACTCTACAATTATTTCTAGTGATAACTCAATATTCACCAATTCAACAATAGAGTCACCAGTTGCTAACATTTCAAATACCTTCACTGTTACTCTTCCAAAAGAAGAATTTCAATCTATGGTTGTATGTAAAACGTATAGACGAAGAGAAAAGAATAAAGCAGTATCCGTACGTGAGTATACAATATTGAAATCTGGTGTATGGCAGTCTATATTTAATGAAAAAATTTGGTCCGCTACTAAAATAACATGCGGATTTAACTTCAAAAATCATAAATTATTACGCAATGCAAACCGTGGATATGCCAATGGCACATTTAAATGTGGTGCTACAATTACGTGCAAGATAGACAATTCGGCCGAAAATAATCTCACAACCAAAATTTTTTGTACTTTTATTGAGGGCAAAGGAAAACCTTGCGGAAAACGGTATCTTAGGCGCGCTGTTCGTGATAAAATTCCCGAAAAATAAAAAAAAACTACAGCAATGGTCTACCGTACTGAGTTAGCTGAAGAATTAATAGATAGAAGCGATACTAAAGAACCTCCACATTTGTTTGGTGCCGATGTTTTACGAAGTGCAAAGAAAAAGGTGATAAACAAGGATTATTTAGATAAAGATCTCGTAAAAGCATTATTATTAATGCAGTTGGGATCTCTACAATATGCTATACATAATATCGGATTGAATCCATTCTTTACACATTATTGGTCAAACTATCAAATAACTTTGTACAATACATATGCAGATTCCGAACCAGCATGTATATATATTGATGTAACTGGTAGTATAATAAGAAAAATTGATAGACCTAATAAATGTAAACCAAAGCATATACTTTTATACAACTGTGTTATTAATTGTACATTCGGTGGTGTTTTTCCAGTGTGTCCAATGTTATCAGAAAGTCACAACACTAACGCAATCCAATTTTGGCTGGGAGAATGGATCCGTTCAGGTGCCCGTCCACCAAAAATGGTTGTTTGTGATTTTTCTAGAGCACTGTTAACAGCAGCTATCCGTTGTTTTACTGAATATTCGACTCTTGAGAACTATTCTGATGCATATAAATCTGGTCAATTACCAACATGCTATGTACGAGTTGATGTAGCACATTTAATTAAAAAATACAGCAATTTTTTAAAAAATACACGCCCAAGAATTAAACAATTTTATTTAATTTTGTTAGGACAACTAATTTTAAGCCGTAGTATAGAAGTGACAGAAAATATAATAACTTCTATATTAATCATTGCTAGAAGTGAAACTGAAGGCAGCACTCAAGAAAGTCAGTTAACGTTATGTGAAAAGCACAAAATGAAAATAAAACATTTGTTTAAAAGCAACTGATATAGAAATGGAATTCTTAGAAATAAATGATTTGGATTTTATTGATGACAATGAGGATCAATATGACATCACAAACGGATGGTTCGAGTGGGCAAAGTCTATTGATGCAAAATACAAATAAAAATTAATGAAATTGGTGATCGAGAAAATGCGGAATTTTTTGCTTGATTTTGATAATAAATTGATAGCAGATGTAAAATATTTACCTTTATGGTCTTGCATATATCGTGATAAATTTGGATTCGGAAGGCAAATTTAATATAGTGAAAAATATATTTTTGAAAAGTGAGATTACACCTATGCGAGCTGATGCATTTGTATCTAAACATGTTAAATTCCTCAATGGTCGAATGAAACTGGTAAATGCAAAAATATGTCAGAATAAAGATTTGGAACCCATTGAAAGTAAAGAAGACAGTATTGTTGTAACAAGAGAAAACATAACAGAAGAACAGAGTGAAAATGCGAATCCACACACGACAATAAATAATATTAATACTAGACAAAGCCAGCATGCTACGCATGCGTTAAGTCACAAAAATAAATTAGCTTCTAAAGAGCAGACAGTCATGAACAATAATTAGCACTTACATTAACATTCATCAGTTGAGTAATCAATATGAATGCAGAGTATGTACTCCATGTGAATTCGTACAAATGAGTCGAGAGTATTCGGGTGTGCGCTCACAACGAATCGAGAGTAGGTGAGGACGCACAAACGACATAACATATTAATATAGAAGATATGGATGTAGTCCGAATAGAAATTATTTATTAAAAAATATTTAGAAGCGGATTTATTGGCTCGACCGCTTTAACGTAATACAACAAAGTTTATTTAGGTGAAATTGACTGTTTGGTTCGCATAACGCTCGCAGTTACGCGTGTGTGAGTCATCAAGTTCGTGCATACGAAGATTTTTTGGGTGAAATTGAATCCTCTACAGTTAAACCATTCGAAAATTTGCAAAATTACGAATATTTTGATTTTTATTCGTGTTTTTACGTAATATGGTTCCGGAGTTATAAAAATTACAGTATTCGTATAACAATGTAAAATTCCTTAAAAAAATTTTTAAAAATGATAAATTTTTTAAACATTATGTGATAGGGTCATAAAAGGAACGTTTTTTTAAATACATTTTTTTATCTGTTATAATTTAGAAATTATGGCCGTTTTAGTTTTCGAATGAAATTTTGTCGGAAACGTTTTTCGCTTATAACTTTTGAAAACACGCAAGGTCTAACAAAACTGAAACGGCCAAAAATTGTATTTCTTTATCCGCGTATGATGCTTTTGAATTTTGAAAATCGGTCCGTAAATAAGCGAGTTGTGGGCTTACGGCTCAATTTGTTTGAAATTTTTTGACTATTTTAACATTTTTTAACCTCGAAGATGCCCTCGTACAAAAACATCTAAATCGAAAAATAAAGACACATCTTTCGTAAACTCGAAACTTTTTTCGAAACGAAAATATCTTAAGCCGTTCTAATGTGAGACGAATTTGAAAAAAGGTTGATTTTCGTATAGATTTGAAAATGAATCGAGAGTAGGTGTGCGTTCACACTAACGACATAACATATTAATATAAGATAGAGAATGATTTTGGATGTCCCGTTTGTGCAAATGGAGATATGCCTACTGGTGCACATATTTGGTATGTATGCAAAACAGTTGTTTGCCGCCAATTGGAGAAGAAGGATACGGTCAAAAACCAATCTGTAAAAAATGTGAGGCATCCGAGAATACAAATAAAAATAAGGGAAATAGAAGATTGGATAGGATTGGCATCTAAAGGTTCCGCCAAAGGAAGATATCTTCAACGAGGTAATTTGAAGCAAATGTTTTTATTAGAAAAACTTCAAAAAATACCTGTTAAAAAAAATGGTAGTAGCATCTCTTTGAAAGCTGTTAAAATAGGAAATCAAAATATTGTTTTGCTAATACGTGTGCATCTTGCAAATATTTATTGCAGCTTATTTTGACAACGAATACATTAAGGACTTAGTACATAAAGAAAGTAACAACATGTTTTTCAAACTTGTTCTTGAAATTTCAACGAATGGAATAAAAGTCTTCTTATAGACTTCGTACACTAATTTTGAGTAAAATTTTTCAAACTTCAACTGTACGTAACAATTGCGTACTACTTAATTGTGAAGTCACAATTGCTTTTATGTGTAAAAAATTATTTGAGAATTATCCATCATTTAAAGAAATATCCAATAGTAGCAACGGTTATTCGAAGAGAGAAATAATATTACCACTAATACAAATTGAACTTGCGTTGTTAGCACAAAGAAGATTTGACTTAATAGAAAGTGCGATAACTATCGAAGGAACCCGGTCATGTTGTCAAAACAATTGCATTGGATTTGAGACGTCTATTATTTCTCATTCAGGTTCTTAATTATATTTTATTTCTTAATGAATTTATTAATATACATCGCAGATTATTTCAATAATTTCACGTATAATTATATAGTGTAGTATAGTTGATCTTTAGATAATTTTTCAATCCCTAATTTTGACTATATCCGTAGTCTGTGTTTACATACTATATATCAAAATATATTTGTATCAATATGCAAATAAAGAAAATATAAAATACCCAAACGGTTTAAAAGTTTCAGAATGCTAATTAAGATATTGCTAACATACAATAAAATTTGAAATAACCTAGGATTATATTTTTTATAGGCATTTACAATATTTTGTAATGGACATGTATTTAATTTACAGGTGATCTTATAATATTTGAGGTATATTCAGAAAATACAGAAGAACAACAAATTGCACTAGCCGAAATTCCAAATGAGTTCAGTCTTTCATTCGTGGAACGCACATGGTTTTTAGTTGGTGTTGTAAATTTTAAATCACCAAGAACACAAACAAAAAACAGTGGAAATAAAGAACATTTTCATCTTGGACATTATACCGCAAAATGTCGCCGAAAAAATAATCAGTAGCTCAGATACGATGACTGTAAGGACGGAGAGACAATAATTATAGTGCATGCCCACATATTGTTATCTATAGCAAATAAGTACACTCATGAAATTTAAAACTTGGACACCACAATTTCTGTAAACAAAAGTTTGCACATTGTGAAGCGGGCTTAAGGGTATCATTTACAATTCTAACAGCAGGTAGTCTCAGCAGGGGTTATCTTATAGAAGGACTGTAGAATGAATCATTACACTAAGCACGTTTTAGAAAATAGGTAATTTACGTTGCTTACTTAATTTTTTCTTTAAAGAATATATTTGAAGGTATCGCTAATTAAACACCATAGCTCGATTAATTATCGAATCAAAATTTTGTTTAGGAAATGTTTACAAAATAAAATTAGAAATAATTTTGATTTAAAAACGTCTACAAGCAATAACTTTTAAATTAAATCAAAAACTAAACATGGTTATTTGGGTTGACTGATTATTACTTATTTTAAATAAATCTAACCTACTAATTATTGTAAGTTATTAAAAAAACATTAAACTCTCTATTCATAATATTTAGTCCTTACAAAATGTATATTTTATGACGTTTCATTTTTCTGTAGTTAATATAAAAAGTGAAAATAAAAACTAAGGCAATTCTTATTGTCAACGTATATATTTAGTTTTTGACAAGAATTTATTACATAATTATAATTAAGATACCAAGTTATAGTTTAAAATTAAATGAAAACTTTTTTTAAATAAAGGTATTACTATATAAATAAATATAAGAAATCAATAATGGGTGTGACCTCCATTATTATTGATACATTCTTGGAGGCGTCTGCTCATTGACGCTATCAAGGTATCAATATAATTAATATTAATCCTTTCCCATGCGGTATCAATGGCTGCAATTAGTGCATTACGGTTTACTGGTATAAAATTTGGCCTTGTTGTCTTCGGATAACAGCAAGTATTCGAGCCCAAACATTTTCGATAATGTTAAAATCTGGGCTTTTTGCTGGCCAGGGTAACAGCTCCAAGTTATTTGCTTGTATCCAGTGAAAAAATATATCAGTAACAATACAGAATATCGTGCTCCTCGTGGATATTCCAGACATATAAATATAAATTAATTAGCGACACAACAAACGGGTAATAGACAAAACTTAATAGCCGCTGCTATTGAGTGCGACGGATCCTTATCCTCCTTGAGCGACAAACTTATCCCGCTAGCTAACAACACGGAGCATGTGGGTTCAAATGTAACAATGAGTAAATTATTTATAAGCGCCACCTTGACTTATAACGTAGCGACATAAAGTTCTTCAACATTAAACATACAGTTACCTGGAGATAAGTTACTTAAATTTGGATTACATACGTGTATGTTTATTAAAGCGTCCTTTTAAAGCGTTCGACATCAATAGTTTTCAGTTATAGTTAAGAAATAGTTTAGTACTGGTAATTGGATTGTTTGAATACATACGCTAAAATTGAAATTGCAGCAAAGTAAAGCACTGATCGCGATTTAGGTCGGCGGCACAGTATTGAAGGAAAGCCCTTTCAGGTGTTAAGACGAGACACCCCAACGTCGCTTGTCCCGGCTATCTTGCGGACAGAATTCTAACCGGCACCTCCTATCAGCATAGGTTTATTTTTGCCTACCACTTCCTCGAGTACAAGTAAGGGTCAAGAGGTTAATCCTTCTAATTACAACAGCATAAGGCAGAAACTGTTCTAAAAGACGACCCACAAATTCTGAACGTAATCACATCCTAACAGACATAAAGCAAGGTAATCCCAGAGAATACAAAGAAACTGTAATAATTAGAGAAACCCAATGCAGCAAACTATTCGCTACGTGGTGAAATATAGGTCAGTAAGCTCACCTGCAAACGTTTATTTTAAGCAACATCCCGCTCAATTTCTCATTACATATCCGGTGTAATTTACGTTTCACAACAGGCGGAAGGTTATAACAACTTTAGATTAATCCATCACTCGTGTTTAGAATTTCCTTTTGCAGTTTCTTTTTTTACAAACACGACTGTTCTCGTTGCCAGTCAAACACAAAAAGAAAGAACGTAAAACGAGCGCAATTGAATTTAAACGTTGAGCGTGTTCTATTAAACTCGCAGTAAAAGTAGACAAAGCCGTAATAAGCAAAGTAACGTTAGAAAAGTAAAAGCTAGTAAACATGAATTTTTATCGTAACAAAGTGTGAAAATCTTAAACTAAGATGTAATTAAAAACCTAAGTACATTTCTTTCGACAGTTTAATGTAATTGCATACGGAATGTTTTTTCTTGTCTTGATCGGTTGTTATAACGGAGAAGAACAAAATTCAGGAATATCAGATCTTTTTTACATTATAGCACCAAAATACTAAGCGAACAATTATAGTCACGCACATGTTGTAACGTAGCATACATCTCCTACTTATTATTGGTTAATAAAATTCAAGATCAAGACCCTAAACACGGGAATTTCGGACTTAAGAAAGTATAGCTTCCTGTCAAGTTTACAATATTGAAGAAAAATAACAAAGAACTAAAAAACTGTACCAGGTGAACGAAGAGTTTAACATGCATACTTGCATTAAGTCTTCCATTTACCTAATTTTAAGCTAAATTATGCATAATTTGTTGATCACTGATGCATCCATTGTAGTTTTTGTAGACAACTAGACTAAACACTATTAGTATGATCAAAATAAAAAAAACAAAGAGCAATTTAATAGTTAAGGCTGACCTTCCGAGAAACGTAACAGTTCAAAATGCGTAGCGTGTTACACTTTCAATGGCGGTACGAGAAATACAATCGAAAATTGCAATTGCACAGATAATTAACGTAACTTTGGCTTTATCGCAAAAATGGGTCTTTAGAGTACAAATTATTTTATTTATATTGCGCTAGGAGACCTTTTTTAAATAATAAAATTCAATCATAAGTCGAAAAATGAGGTTAATGATTGTGTTGAAGTGAACATTTTGTATGTGTTGAAATGAAAGCGAATGAATAATATAAGAGATAAAACATTTAAAAAAAAAGTAATAGTGAAAAAACATTAGCAGCGGTGTGAAGAAAAAGGGTGAATTTAAATTATACCAATCGGATAACGATTTATAAATTTATTCAATATTAATATGCAGGCAAGCTGCGTTTGCGAATTTTTTCTTTAGACTCTAAGATTTGTTTAATATTGTAGTTGCTCTTGTGAAAACTTTGTTTATTTGTGTGTAAATTAATTTTGTTGTTTTATAATTATTAACTTACAATTAAAGGCCCCAAAACACTTGGGATATAGTTAAAATGTAATTAAAGTTTTCATTGGTAAACAATTTCAATAAATAAATTTTTTTAAAACAAAACATATGCCTAAACCATCTCAATATGTTAGACTTCCAACTTGGATTCTACACTTCAGATATACATTTTTTTATATGACAATTAAATAAACCTGTAATTGAGGAATTTAATATAAGTAATGTTAAACATATTGATCAGTCAGCTATAGAAATAACCGAGCATGCGACAAAAGATCTTTCGGAATCTACTGAGCGAAAAATTTTTTTGCATAACGCTATCATCTTTATGTATTAGAACTTGTCTATACATTTTTGAAATCTCAGCAGCAATTACGTAATTATGCATTTCAAAATACTTCTTCCTGTATAACTATGGTTTCTATGTTAAATATCATTTAAAGATAGACCACTGGTAGTTTTTATTGAAGCATCAAATTTCTCTAACCTTTGTTATCAAATTTGAATCTTTAGTTATTGCATGATGAAGTAAATAATAACTACAGCTACCATTATCTGCATCATTAACGTTTGACATATGATTTAGTTGTAAGTACTCATTCATGAATTGAACATAATCGCGTTTCAATTATTTGTTCTTGTTTATGTTTTAAATTGTACAATCGTTTGAGAGTTTGTTACGGTTTATTTGTAAACAAACTATACACTTAGGTAGCAGTGTCAAAACCTTACCGGCAGCTTTAATAGTCGGAAAGTGGTCGTGGGCTTGTTTAAGAATCGTAGTACGAAGGCTTCTACGCTGCAGAGAAAATGTATAAGGGCGCCACCTAGCATGGCGTGAAAGAAATCTTCCAGAGCAACTATGAACTCATAGACACAAGAAACAAACTGTAGGATGGTAGAAATATAATTATCGAATGACTAGTGATACAGGCCAATCTGACCGCATATGCAGTTGCCGAGATGGACACTACGCCTCTGAAGAAGGCAAACGCAGTGTAAAAGTTTTTGTACGATCACATCTACCGATAACTAACTCAAAAGCTACACATTTATTTGTGTGGCAAATAATTACGTTAACGTTACTCCAGAGCAAAACAAGAGTACACCAGCACTCCAACAGTAAATCTAAAATTATCTTAGAGCGCAAGACATAACACGAAACTTAGAAAGGTCTTTCAAATGTACAAATTTAAAGCGCAATAAGTATACTGTTAAATCCTTTGAGACGCACAGATATGTTAACGCGATAAATATAAAGATAATACAAGAACACATGCAATAGATGCTAACTGAGCTTGCTTATAGGCTTATAGATAGTTAAATGTGCCTTCAAGTAATAGGTTAAAAGTCATCGCTTATCTTAGTGAACAAGAAGGGTACAGCGAGTATTACACAACTACCGGCTCCAGGGAAAGCTTATTCGATTGGTACTTCCATATAGATATTTTTGATTCACGGCCTCGTTGCTTTATTAATTAGTAATTAATTTCTATCTAACACCCCAACACGTGTTCTAAAATTTATAAGGAACATGGCGGTAAACGGTAATTTTCACAAAGGTGTACATTGATGGCATGAGAAGATACTTACGGCGCAAACAAACGGATTAATTTTTGATCCTTGATCTTAATGGGATATTTTCCTTTGGTTTTATCTACATAGTATGGAATTAGGAACTCGTGAATTTCGGATTAGGAAAATCGCCGAACTTTTTGCGCCAACAGCTAAAGCAGAAATAGGAAGCTCTTTGAGATTCGTTGGTAGGAGAACGGTTCTTCTAGAAAACCCACAAACAATGAAATCTCCAGAAACATTAAAAAGTGTTTACACGGGCTCAACAGCAATTGCCTAAACTACAGGCAAAATTCGTCTTGAAAACGGCAAAAATTACAACTTACCCTTGCTGTCTAATAAATACTGCCACAAGTTAGGTCTTTTGAATTGCCTAATTGAATTTTATTTGATTTAAATGGAATTCGTACTACAAATCGCCCTTCTAACTTTTTTTTTCAAAATTGCTTACAAAATCTTTTTCACAAAAATTGAGGTTGTCCTTATAATTTATTTGCTGTTGAGAGTGTTTTTTTTTCCTGCAATTTATAATTTAAAATTGTTAACCTTCTAGGTGGAGGTAGTGTTAAAAATAACGGTCTAAAACTATATAAAAAGCCGACGTTTCGCCCAAACACGGTTTTTTAATTTACGTATTAGCCTCGATAAAGCTCTCACAGGTTTAGACGAAACGTCGGCCTTTTATGTAGTTTGAGATCGTTATTTTCAACCCTACCTCCACCTAGAAGATTATCAACTTTAAATTATAATTTAATTGTTGTTCGAATTCCCAAAATCGTTTGATAGAAAAATTTAAATCATCATTGACATACAATTTACAGAGTTTCTTATATTGTAGCTATGTACAATGACTAACTATCCTAATTTAGTTCTAATTAAAAAATAGGTTTATTGGAACCTAAACTAATTATTCCATTTTTAAAATTACAGTAAACGTTTGAATTCGTAGTAAGACATCGATATCTGCCCTAACATTAAATTCAGGGTCTTCTTTTCATTTTTATCAAATGCAATTTTTCAGTAATATTTTTTAACACTTAAAATGATAATTGATCCTCATAAGAATTATAGGTAGATCTAATTGTTGTTCAAACTTTTTATAAACTTTTGTTGTGTTTTTTTCTTAAACCACTATTGACAAATTTTATCGGTTTACCTTTTACACTCAATTTTTTAGTTATAAAATTACTTTGAGCACCATCTGCATTTAATATAGTCACCCTGAAATTTTTTTATTTTAATAATTGCAGTACATAACAGCATTTGAGAATTGGCATTAATACTGGTTGAATGACTAACTATTGTTGCCTCCGTTACTCAACTTTCAGCATTATGTTCAATTGTCGAAGTACTATTAATCGTTTCAATGGAATTCGGAGTGTTGTCCAAAGAATTTCTTTTTTCAAAATGAAATAAAGTAAAGTGCGGGTAAAAAATCGCGTATAAATTCGATAAATTGAAAAATTATTATTTTTGAGAAAATTGCAAAAACACGTCAACTTTTATTTTTATTTTGACGTTTCTTTCTGTAATTTTTGGTTAAACAGAGTTGTCCATAACAAAGTAACGTAGTAGTTGACATTTTTATTAAGCGACAACCCATATTTTTTTATTTATATTTTGGAAGAGAATTTTATACTGAAAGTGATGATATAAAAATTTTGACACCTTATACAGGGTGTCCAGAAACTCTCCTGACAAACGAAGACCAAAGATTCCTCAGATAATTTTAAGACAATTTAACTCAATTCACCTAGTCCAAAAATGCTTCCTAAGGGAGCTAGAGCTCTTTGAAGATGGCACCTGGTAAAGGAAAAAAATTAAAAGATAAACTTTGCGAACTGACAACAATTTGACTTTGAAAAACGTAGGTTTTACTTTTGTTGGCAGTTCAGATCCAACCAGTGCAAAGAATATAAATTTAACTTAATGACAAAAACAAAAAAATTTCAAATCCATTTTTCTAGAAAACGGTGTATCCCTAATGACTTAAAGTAAGAATACCTTTTAGTACTAGACTACCTAAAAGTTTAATAATCTAATGTCACAAATGCTTAAAAGTTAAAGACAAAAAAGTTATGCGTTAAAATAACCGTTGACCTACCCAAAACGGACGCCTATGACCGGTACTAGACATTCGCAATTGATGGAATCGATTCATCTCTGAAGGCTAAACAAACATACCAGTTTTTGCTTTTCTAAGTAGAAGCGTGCTGGAGGTATTTAAAAAACTATTTACAAGGCGCCATCTTCAAAGAGCTGTAGCTCCCTTAGGAAGCATTTTCGGACTAGGTGAATTGGGTTAAATTGTCTTAAAATTATCTGAGGAATCTCCGGTCTTTGTTTGTCAGGAGAGTTTCTGGACACCCTGTATAGAAACAAATTTTGGAAAAAAATTATCAAAAATTGAAAGACAACATTTGTAGTTGCATAGAGAAACAACTGAAATATGACATCAAATTTGGTTGTTTTACTAAAAAAACTAAAATGCCAGAATTATAATCAAAGTTCTTATAATAGCCACATTAATGAATGAGAGAGAATTAAAATCCTCTTGATGATTTGTTATGGAGACTAGTTTCGAGAATATGGCCATATCACAGATCTTTCAAGAAAATGCCGACCACCAATACATGATGATGTTTGTTTAGATCTTCTTTTAGATTTGCAGGAAAATCCGTCCAGCCGAGCTGTCGCCGCAGATCACAACGTGTGTCAAAACTCAGTTGTAAACTATTTAAAAGAAGAAAAATGGCATCCATACAAACTTTATTTTTGCATGAATTAAACTAAGCCGATTCAGATCGGCGCATGAAATTTTCAGAAGTCATAGAGGATATGCTGCAACACAATCCTATGAAGTTACATGAAATAGTCTATTCTGATGAAGCGACATTTTATTTAAATGGAACCGTTAATCGGCAAATTTTAGGTATCAGGCAATAACAAACCCCTACTGGTTTCGGGAAATTTATACACAGTTTTCCCAGAAACTAAATGTGTGGACAGGAATTGTGGGCGACCAAATTATACTTTTTCGAAAATACATTGACTGGTCCAATGTATTTAGAATTTATTCAAAATTTCTGCGTTAGCACAAATATCTTCCAATCCTGATGATCCCGATGTACCTAATGAAATAGAGTGGAATGACCAGCTCGTTCGCCGAATATGTCACCGCTTGATTTTTTTTTATGGGGCTACGTCAAAAGTCAAGTATACGTAGACAAACCATCTAATTTAGAACAACTGAAAGAGCGGATTGCAAGGACTATTAAAGCAATACAACCAGAAACAATAAGAAATGTATTAAGCAAATTTGAAGCTAGATAGGCATACTGTCGAGAAGTTGGTGGTGGTAACTTTGAGCAATTCCTCTAGTTGTTTTCTAATTTTAAAAGTATTCCCGATTAAGTTTTAGTTTTAGTTAAAATTTTTGATTTTGTATAATGATAAAGTTTTCTTTTTCAATTTTTGATAATTTTTTTCCAAAAACTCTTTCTATATAGTGTCAACATTTTTATACCATCTATTTTCAGTATAAAATTCTCTTCCAAAATATAAATAAAAAAATATAGGTTGTCACTTAAAAAAAATGTCAATTACTACGTTGCTCTTTTATGGATAACCAAAAATTACAGAAAAGAACGTCAAAATAAAAATAAAACTTGATGTGTTTTTGCAATTTTCTCAAAAATATTTATTTTTTGATTTATCTAATTTATGCGGACTTTTTACTTGCACTGTATAATTCACGACACTTTTTGCATAGAAATAATCTACAATTTGCAAAAATTGCCAATCAAGCGACATCTAGTATTGAACTAAGGTACCGGTATAGAGGTGAACAACAAAGCGACTTTACGGTGTTTTCATCATGCAAGTGGGTGCTTGTGGAAGAACTCAGTGATGTTTTAGCGTTTGTTTTGTTTTGAATTCTATTGTTTTTTACCTTTTAGAAGTATTACAGTCGTCTAGTCGCTCATGTGTATGATATAAATCAAAATACAGAAAAATAACCCAGTCTAAAGTAGGTTTGGTATGCCCATGTTTCGCTTCTGTTTACTTTGATTATTTTGGTTTCAGCATAGCATCAGCAGAGCAGAACATCAGTAAACTAACCCAAATACTCTCAGATAAAATGCAAAGTGTCTATAAATCGGTTTCAACAAAGTCCAGTAAGATTTGTTCAGTACCCCAAAGTTTGACTTCTCAACTGCTTTTGGTAGATTTTTAATTTTTATTATTTTTTCAGCTACAAATAAAAGGAGGAGATTGAATTCCAAGTAAAAAAATACCAGCTTTAAATGAGCAAATACATTTCCAATCCGCCACATTTTCCGTAAGACAAATTCTTATTTCGTGCGGCTGTGATGTAAGACTCGACGATTTTTTCCATATTTTGGGCCTCCAAGCCACACAATATGATATGCCCTGCTTTATAAACAGCCTCACCTTCTTGCAAAGGTCTCATTCTTTGTCCAATATACTCCAGTATATTAGAAATGGTTACCTCAACTTTCACCATAATTACAAAAGCACCTCGCCCTAGAAGTCTAGAATATTTTTACACCCAAAAGTCGACAAAAATAATCAGAAAACAACAATCGAAACTAAAAGTCGTCTATAATCACCCTTTACAATCTTTGTTGTTCATCTCTATAGAAGACATATTGAAAATTCGCAGTCGCGAATCTCTTTCTCTGTGGTTAGGACGTAAACAGTTTTTGGCAAAGTTTTAATTTACAAACCTCTTTATACCTATCAGAAATTGGCAAACGTATATTGTATGATCGCCTATACAAAAGAAACACGAGTGTGGTACCTATGCTGGCAAATGCTCGTGATTGACGTTTTTAGGATAAGATTAATTGTTTATTGTACAAATTGAATTGCTTAATAAATTGATTATGTGATTGTAATTTTAATTGATTAACAGATTCTTCCATATTTTCGAAATTTCTTAATTTTTTATCTTTATGAACACATGGATAAACCATGATAAGCTTTATGTGATTATTAACTATTAAGACCTTATTTTCAAATCGATCATAGAATAATTTTCACCCTATTAGATAGTTATCATCGTTGGCCTCAATATTTTTTAATTATATTGCTAGCTTCACGTCCTAAAAACTTTTGATTATTTGACAAAGCAGTGTTATTATGGATTAGAACACTAAACGCATCGCGAAATTCCAACCAATGTTGACATTGTCGATTAAAATTTAAAAGTTTAATTTAATTTTAATTTTAATGTAAAAATTATTTTGATGACTTGTGTTGAATGTAGACGTACTAAGACTAGTCTTTTTTTAATTAAATGAGTTTATAGTCTGGTTGATGTTAAATATCAATTCAAAGTACACATTTTCAAATGATTCTCTGTAATTATTTTCATCGGTTTTCTTGGAAAATTCATTCATAATTCCTATTATTTCTGTTTTTTTAATCATCTCTTCTACGACTGCAAATTTAATTGAATTGTATGTATTTTTAATAGATTTTAATAGGATATTGACAAATATATGTTTATTTCATTAACATTAACTATTATTATTTTTATCATGGAAACTGACAAAAAATAAAATCTGGTTTTTTGATCATGCTTGTAGCATTAACAGTTGCAAACACTTATTGTTATTAATGTATTTTTAGTATAGTAATGCGCTTTCATATAGTAATGTTCCACAGGGATCTATATTGGGATTTCTATGTTTATCATTGTTATTAATAATTGTATTGAAATTGCTAGTAACATTACTACAATACGGTATGCAGATGACTGAGAATCTCTACAATAAATAATGCATTTGTGGCGTCTAAAGATTTTTCTAATGAATTAAGGTTTTTGATGTTTTGTGTTGGTCTTATGGTATGATTACAGTGATATTCTTTCAAATAAACTGAATAAATTTGTATCCTCTTAAGAAATCTGAGCTGTGTTTGTTACGGTTTTATTTCCCGTATTTAGGACGTATGTTGTAAGCCGCCTTAAAACGTGTATCGCGAGTGGTATGTTGCGACAAAAGTCGTATTTGGCGCGCATATTGTTAATTTTCTATTGGTGGAAATAAAATTGAACTGAATTTTCGAGACGGACAGCGGACATTTTCCTTTCTCGTTTGATACACGCGGGTGTCTTTAGCATTTTCTCTGAAGTGAAATTCTTACCAAAAATTATTTAATTTGGGTTTCACAATTTCCAATACAAAATGGAGTTTACGTTTAATCCGGCTAGATTCACCCACGTTGCGTTCGACATTATGTGATCGTTGTGTACTGTACTGGGATAACTCTCGACGGTGCTAGAGTAACTAATTAAGAACCTGCGCTATAAAGAACGACAACACTACGGTTTCATTAATCAAGCTGCAGACACCGGTGAATACCGCGTCTACAGAGGTTAGTTATGCTGCATACTTCCAGCGACGGGTCAATTGCTCCCTAGAGGAATCCCTGGGTTATCTAACTTCCCCGAACTGTCGATACCGTCGCTAGCAGAGTACCTTCATTCTCGGAACTACACTGAAATTCGGCACTTTAACTAAAAAGCCTTATTAAGATTATTATCTTCCGGGTTGAGCCGTGTTCGTCCTTCCTTCCTACGTTCTCTGCTTGACGTTTCGCTAACCATGCTGTTAGCTTTTTCAGAAGTTATTCTAAAGACTGATGTTGTTGTCTTCTGCTCCTCGTTATATACCTATGTTCCGTTACGGTTGGTAGATGTCGATCAGTGACGGGTGGTTGGTTTTCGATGGTTGGTTGATCTTCTGTTTGGAATCGACTAATTTTGTGGCGACATTTGTTTTCTTTGTTTTTGTGAAGAGTTAGTTTCCACGTGTTGCTTAATCGGTAACCGTCTTCTCGATTGAAGTTGTTTTTATTTTTATAATTTCTAAGAATTCTCTGATTATCCTTGGATAGTAGTTGTTAGTCTTTGATAGAACTTTTAGCTTCCTCGAAGTTGATGATGTGTTTTCCTTTTTCGTGTAGATGTTCTGCGATTGCTGATTTATCTACCGCTCTGGCGTCTCGGTGATGTTCTTTTAATCTACATTTTATGTTGCGTCCGGTTTGACCAATGTAGACCTTTCCACATGAACAATCAATTTGGTAGACCCCTTTGTTGAGAGTTTCGGCAGGTTATCTTTATTAGAAGGTAGTAGTTGCTGGATTTTTCTAACCGTTCCAAACCTGACACCGATATTCTTCTTCTCCAATGATTTTCTTAATTTGTCAGTTACTCCAGCAATGAATGGCAAACGAGCGTAGGTGGTGACCTGTTCCTTCTCTTTTCGGGATTTCCTGCGACAGGCGGCTCTTATTTCTTTTCTGGTATAGCCGTTCTTCATTAGGGCTTGTTGGACGTGTCGAAGTTCTTCTGCCTTGTGAACCTCGTCAGGAATCTTGTTAGCTCTATGCAATAAAGTTTTGATTAGAGACCGCTTCTGCTGTGGATGATGGTGTGATGTGGCATGGAGGTATCGGTCGGTGTGTGTCTTTTACGATATACACTATGAGCCAACTGTTGTTATCCTCGTTTCACTAGAACATCCAGGAAGGAAGCTCCTTATTCTCTTCTGTCTCCATGGTAAACTTGATCCTTTCGTGCTGAGTGTTGAGGTGGTTAAGAAATACAGTAAGTGCTTCTTTCCCATGAGGCCATATGACAAAGGTATCGTCCACGTATCTGAACCAGCATTTCGGTTTCTGTTCGCTGGATTGAATGGCTTCTTGCTCGAATGCTTCCATAAAGATATTCGCAATAACCGGTGATGATGGTGATCCCATGGCTGCACCTGATTTTTGTTCGTAGAAATCTCCGTTTCATAGAAAGTAAGTTGTATTCAGACATATTCTTGCTAGCTCTGGTATGTCTTCTCTTAACCCATGGGTTGTGCACAGTTGTTTTATGATGTTATGTGTATCGTCGACTGGTACGTTAGTGAATAGCGATTCTACATCAAAACTAACTAGTATATCGTTATTGGTTACTTCCAGAGTCATCAGTAATTCGACGAAGTGTTTGGAGTTCTTCACAAAAGATTCAGTTCTTCCACGTACGGTTGTAGAAACTTAGCCACGTAACGGGCCAGTTCATAAGTTGGAGATCCACATGTGCTGACAATTGGCCTTAGGGGTTACCAAATTTGTGAATTTTGGTAATCCGTATAGTCTAGGTGGTCTGGTCCCGGAAGGTACAGTTGACGATGTTGATCGACTGGTATAACTGAATGTTTGATTGCGGCTCTCATTTGTTTTTCAATTTTGTTGGTTGGATCTCCTTTTAACTTGGTGTAAAGTTGTGGATCCAGTAGCAATTTGATTTTCATTTGTAGTCCTCGGTGTTCATGACTACTGTAGCGTTGCCTTTATCTGCGCGTGCCACCATGATATCTTGATTGCTTCTGAGTTCTTTTAATGCAATTTCTTCTGCGCAGTGATGTTCCTACGTAGAGCTTTGAAACGTTGTAAAATCCGGCAAGTCTCGTGGCGTATTTCCTCTGCTTTTTTCAACTGGAAGCTTTGTGATGACACTTTCCACTTCTGCTATTATTTCTTCTGTGGGTATCTTGCTTGGAGC
Source organism: Abscondita cerata (assembly GCA_030710515.1). NCBI lineage: Eukaryota > Metazoa > Arthropoda > Insecta > Coleoptera > Lampyridae > Abscondita > Abscondita cerata. The sequence continues at coordinate 84,126 of JALBCR010004120.1, forward strand.
AATGGCGTAGTTCCATCCCTTTTGACAAAATTGATATGCAGTCTTCGGCAGTGGGTAGTCCGACAAGTTTAACTACTGTTTTGTTTTTTGTCCAATTTATAGCTGGTTTGCTGGTGCTTGGTACTTAATTTCCTCAAACTTCATGATATGAAACCAAAATGCTGGTTCAGATACGTGGACGATAATTTTGTCATATGGCCTCATGGGAAAAAGCACTTACTGTATTTCTTAACCACCTCAACACTCAGCACTGAAAGGATCGAGTTTACCATGGAGAGTGAGAAGAGAATAAGGAGCTTCCTTCTGGATGTTCTAGTGAAACGAGGATAACAACAAGCTTGGCTCATAGTGTATATCGTAAAAGACACACACCGACCGATACCTCCATGCCACATCCACCATCATCCACAGCAGAAGCGGTCTCTAATCAAAACTTTATTGCATAGAGCTAACAAGATTCCTGACGAGGTTCACAAGGCAGAAGAACTTCGACACGTCCAACAAGCCCTAATGAAAAACGGCTATACCAGAAAAGAAATAAGAACCGCCTGTCGCAGGAAATCCGAAAAAGAGAAGGAACAGGTCCACCTACGCTCGTTTGCCATTCATTGCTGGAGTAACTGACAAATTAAGAAAATCATTGGAGAAGAAGAATATCGGTGTCGGGTTTGGAACGGTTAGAAAAATCCAGCAACTACTACCTTCTAATAAAGATAACAGGCTGCTGCTAACGCACGTAAGTATACGCGATAATCTCTCGATTTCTGTCACATTCTTCTAATATTTTAAAAATTATTTATTGTATTGTATTGTTTGTCTCTCTCTTTCTCTGATTTGTGTTCGATTTAGCACAATAGATTTTAAGTAAAACCTGTTGATTTCCTGTTGGTTTGATTTCTTTTGTTTACCCAACAGGTGTAATTCAAAATTTCCAATTCAAATTGGTGTTTAAGTTTAAATCCGGCTAACCAACAAGAGATGGTCGGTTTTATTTTTGTCTTTATCCAGCAGGTGGCGCCTTGTTACACCAGCAGTTTAATTTCTTATAGTTATTCAGGTATCCACGCAACTCTCCGACGAAGCCGGACGCTGCTGCTCTAACTACTATAAATATTCTTATCCTCCACGTATTTAGTGCGCTAAATCGAGCCGAATTCCCTTTAGTTTTCTTTCAGGTTGTTCCGCTAGAGCCGTCGCTTCTTTTGTTATTTTGTAAACTGCAACCGTTACATGTTTCTCAATTATTTCTATTGTAAACTTGCAACGTGGTCACGTTAACGTGAACCTTGAAAGATAAAACTTTATTATTATTATTATTATATAATTAATAAATATAAATTAACAGTAGAATAAGCTAAATTTTTTTTATGACTAATTGAATTGCATGCCTCGATATAGAAAATAAATAATTGCTTGACAAATCCGCAAATGAAAAGCTTAGTTGTATTTAATTGCTAATTTTGTTGTGTTCACAACAAAATTTGAATATCATGTCAAAAAGTAGACATTACTGAACATTTTTGTCCAAAAACTTTAATTAGGTTTCTGGAAGTGAAGTTCGGCTAGATATTCAAAACTGTCAAATTTCATGTAAATGTGGCGTAATTTTAACAAGTAACACCTTCTTATATAATTTTATTTTATTAGTTATTCTAATAATAGTTATTACATTTTAATACGATTATCTTACAGTACGTGTTCTTATTAGCATATCAAATGGTACATTTGATCTGTTAACTTTTGCTTTATTGACTTTGATATTAACCCTATTATCTCTAAGAGTACTACACATTTTTTGGCATTGTTTGGGAGATCTTAATTTGTGTTGATAATATGATTAGATATTTCTAATTAAAAGTTGCCTTAATGTATTTAATTGTTTAAACATGTATATAGAACGTGTATCTATAATTAGATGAATCTAATCACGGTTAAGTATATTCCATTGTTTAAGTTAAGGATGAAAAAATATATTATGAGTAATAAGTGAAATTTAAGTTAAATTAAAAGTTCTAAACTTAAAAAATTGTATTGTACGTTATTTTGGGATAGACAAATTAACAGTTGTCTAAATATTTGAATGTAATACTAAGTAATTCCTGGCGACGAAGAGTTAACAAAATTCATTTTTAAAAATTTAAATTAAAATTTAAATAGAATGATCTGTACACTGTCTGTGCCAAACAATTTCCACCACCAGAATATTGAATGTAATCAATATTCGTACATCAACTGTAGATTTACCTGTCTCTCCTTTAAGAACTTAAAAATGTTATTTGTAATTAAGGAGAAGCAGTAGACGTGTAGTAATATTACAACGTGTTCGGAAATGATTATGGCTAATTATTCGAATTTGACGTTCACTAGATAATATTAGAAAATTTGGAAAAGCATTGACACATCAATATTGAATTAACCTTTATTAAACTATAATTTCCTAAGAGACGTCCTTGCATTTTCTAAAGGAAAATGTTATGTTCTTTCGATGACACCTAAAACAAGTACTTTAGGGTTGAACACTAAGTAAGTGACTTTTTTTTACTTATACACATGAAAACAGGCTTTTTATATAAGTTGATATAGTGTGAAAGCTGAATTTTCATCTCTAGTAGTGAAAGTAACTTACACTTATAAATTTGCAATAAAATTGATGAAAAATGTCCGTATACGTTTGGTACTGGTTACTAACGAGTTTCTTTTTATGACACGAGGTTGCGACAATCTTCAACTAGTTTATTGTGCAAATTGTATAGAGATTTTTAATTAATAATAAATTTTCTGGTGAGAGATTAATAAGCCTGTGCAAAAGTATGAGCTCAGAATTTGTAAACATCTTGAAAACAAGAGAATACACCAATACACGCGGGAAAGCCCATCATTGAACCGAAAGTCAATCATCGAGTATATCATTGTAGAAAGGAACTTATAGGTAAAGGTAAACGATGTAAGAGTAAAAGGAAAACCCATTGTGGCTCAGACCACTATATGATATTTTCCAAAATTTTTTTTTCCATATGGTGACAAGACAATCAAAAATGATAATACGAAGGATACCAATGGACGAGTAACTATAATCTACAGCTACTACATCCAGAAAGCAATTGAAACTTATATAGAAAAAGATTAACTACAACTATTAACAAAATTGAACCACTGATGACCTTAAGAATATTAAAGGAGCGAAGGAGGCCTTAGAAAAAGTAACCCCTAGAAAAAAGTCTAATCAAATGTCTGAAACAAAGATATAGAAAAAGTAATAAAATACCTAAACTAGCATACAATAAGTAGCTGACAAGTCAAATAGTAGAAAATCGCCAAGAATCTACACACATAAAATCGTGGCCCGGTTTGTCTGTATGTGTGTGTCTGTACGTTCGTCTTCTCCTCCGAAACTACTAAACCGATTTTGGAGATCGATACGTCAAATTATTCAGGAGGTCCAGGCTCTGATTTTAGGCTGAGTCACAAATTGACCTGATCTTTGACCTCTGACCTGGAACGGTGAACTCACGTCTTTAATTTCAGGTTTGTCTAGATTAGGCCCATTTTCAAATGGGTTTAGTTACTAGTATAGAATATTAAGCAGGGCAGTCAAGCAAAATGTAAACAAACACAAAAAAACTTTTGGGAAAGAAACTGCCAACAGATGGGTAGCTTGATAGGAGGAGCTCAATCAACAAAGGTACGGAGATGTCTTAAAAATATGAAAATCAACCAAGGCTCAAAAAGGAGTTACAACAATATCACTGGATGAGTGGACGTCTCATTGTCAATCACTACTGACAGAAAACAAACAACGGTACTCAGTCGTCAAGAACCTTGATATAGATGATGAAAGGAATATTCATCTGACCCTGTCGCAAAAAGACCTAAATGTTGCAATTACATTAATGAAAATGTTAGACGCCTAGTCTTCGGAGGGATATGCGTCGAACTAATAAAATGTGGTAGAAAAGTACTAACCGATAGATTATTAAACATAATGAACAACTTTCTACAGCAGTATAAGATCCCAGAGAAATGGAAAATCTTACATAATTTTAATTTACTAGAAAGGGAGCGTAAAAAACAGAAATGGGTACAAAAGGCTTAGTGTAAACACTATGGCTAGTTGGTTATTTGGCAAAACTCTGACCAAAAAAATAAATTGAATCGAAAATCAGTGAGGAATTCATTACAGGAAGGTCATGCAGGGTTAATCTTTTTTAATACAGTAGCTAACAGAAAAAAACAGAGTATAGGCAAAGAGACCCACCTGGCGTTTTCGATTTCGAGGAGGCTTACGACACAATACATAGAAGCAATCTTGTATAAAAAACAACAAAACGTATGTCAAACAGTCATCTAAATATTTAAGGCAGGGATGCAGCCTACTACCCCTCCTTTTTAATATCTGTATCCAACGTGCTATGGATGACTGAAAAAGGAGCTCTCGCGGCATAGGTGTACTCATTGGTAAACGCGCTATATTTAGTCTAAGTTTCGATGACGACCAGGTTATTATTGATCAAGAAGCTTACGATTTAGAATTTGTGCTCCGTAGACTATATCAAGCGTATGACAGATTGGGTCCTAAAATTAACGTTAAAAAGATATAATTCATGGCAGTTAAGTCCGATGCGATGTTCTAAGTTTTAATAGACGAGGACAGGTATGTGAAGCAAGTAGACCAGTTTAAACATCTAAGGGTAACTATAACAAAAAATTGATTAGAATCTGCTGAAATCTGAAGTAGAATCAACCAGAGTAAGGATGTCTAAACGCTGTATCTAGTTGAATCGGTGCAATGCTATAGAGCAGATACGGACAGTTAATAAAAATAAAAAGGAAAATAAAAGCAAAAGAAATGGATTACCTGTGAAGAAGTGCACGTGTGTTGCAGTTAGATCATGTTACCAATATAAAAATTAGAATACGTATGCAGGCCGAAGAAAATGCAATTGCCAGAATTGAGAACTTTAACTTTAAACCCCCCGGGAAACAAAAGAGGGAAAGACCCCAAAGTTCTTAGAACGAAGGAATGCGCAAAGCAATGGAATCTAAGGGCTTGGAAGGAAAATATGTTTTAAACAAAGATATATGGCGGTTAAGAACAAGAAGGCGTCACTTAGCGGTATAACACCAAAGTACAGGGAGTTTGAAAAAGAACTATCTGGTTTCAACAGGCTATAGAATCTGTACAAGGTAATTTAAAATATTCTAGTTTGTGTTATTAGATACATAAATTGTCTAAGTTTTGTTCAAATTCATTAACTGCAGTTGGCAGGCCTGCTTGACTTTGATTTTCCGGCATTGTTGACATTGGTTTTCAGTGCAGTGTAATGGCTACTCCGCAACAGCAGGCTCAATGTGTCTTTTGGCTTTTACAAAGTGAATCTGTTATAATAGTGCAACGTAATTTTAGACGCCAGTATGGCGGTGAAGCACCTACAAAAACTACTATCCGTAATTGGCTAAAATCTTTCAAGGAAACCGGTAGTGTTTTGAAAGGAAAATCACTAAGTGAGAACTTCTAAAGCTACTGTTGAACAGATCCGTGCTTCGTGTGTTCAGAGCCCAAAAAAGTCCTTGGCTGCAGTTGAGACTATTACACCTGGTATGTTGGCAAATACCTGGCGGAAAGTGGAATATCGTCTAGACGTGTGTAGGGCCACGAATGGATCCCACGTTGAAATTTACTGGAAGGTAAAAAAAAATGTAAGATATTCTCTTTCATTTTATGTACTGGTTGATGTAGTCTTTCATTAATTTCACCATTAAATTTATACATAAAACTAACTAGTTCTTTTTCAAACACCATGTATATATAAATTTTCTGAATTAAATTATGTTTCAATCAAACTAATTCAACTTGATCAATTAGCACAAATCATATATTTAAATAACGTTTATAAAAAAACGATAATAGATGGCGTATCAAATAAGTTAAAATTATTTTTTCGCTATTTTCCTTTTACAAGAAAGTAATGATACATGAAAGTTGAATAAAATTCTAATAAATTTTTGTATAAAAAATACGAGTGTTACTCGAAAATTTAATTCTTTTTGAGAGATCTTCTAGACACTCCTTGTTCAGATTTAATTCTCAACGTACAGTTTCTAGTTTGATGATTGATTTTTTAACGTTTATTTTGTACAACCTTGAAATTTAATTTCCAACGCGGAATCTCTTGTGTGCAGTTTTTATTTGCTAACTTTTTTATTGATAAAGTCTTAAATTTATTTCTGTTCTCTGGTAGTCTTTTAACAATGTCAAACTTGCACTAGATGTCGCACTGAACTATTATTAACATTTATGCATGATTGTCTGAAACTTTTTCTGACAAAATCTTTAAATACATATACAACAAATGTTGCCAAGTATTTAAAGATATTCTTTATTATCTTTAAATACTTGGCAACAACCGCTAAACTTGAGTTCGCAAACTGTTTTAAAGTGAGAAGTTGTATTACATTCTGTTTTTTGAAGTGACTAGCTGTATTACATTCTTGATGACAGTATATAAGTAGGTTTAGCGACGAGCGTTAACAGTTTAAAACTAACAGCTTGCAACAGAGCTTCACTTCGCAACTAAGAACTTTTAAAAAATATTTGAATTAATGTTATCTAAAAGTACTAATTTAATTGACGTTAAACTTATGTACCGTTAAAACTACTAAACAAACTAAACTGTATGATAGAAACTAAACATTAATTCAATTATTATATTCTTGTTTGTATGTATAATTAAGTCAACAGAAAGAATTTTTGTTAGTAAAAGTTGTAGGTAATGTAATTCACAAGAACTTTTCTTTTATAACTTATGTATAATTAAAATTTTTGAAGATTTTGTCAAAACAAAAAATGGAATATTATGTCAGTTTTTTGTTAATTAATTATTAAATAAACTATTCGGTCTTTAAAATCAGCAATTCTCGACTTTATTTATTATTAGACAAATAATTGTTATCCTACGTCTCACATCCTATGTATAAAATCGGTTGCGAACAATTCCACTGTTCGCCCCTGGACAATTTGCCTCTAAGCGATTTGCCCCCGGACGATTCGCTCTACAAAAAAAAAAAAAAAAAAGAATATTAGAAACACTTGTTAAAGAGACTATAACGAGGAATGTAAGAACAATTATATTAATAATGAAAAAAAAAAAAAAAAAAAAAATAAGAATTGTACATTTGAAGAATATTGAAACACTTTAAAAAATATTTTAAAGATAATTATAAAAAAATAAAAATAAATAATTTTTATAAAAAAAATAAATAATTATTAAATAAATAAAAAATTTAAATTAATATAAAAATTAAAAATTTTTTTTAATTTTAAAATTTAAAAAAAAAAAAAAAAAATAAAAAAAAAAAATTTTATTTTATAAAAAAAATTTAAAAAAAAAAAATTTTTTTTTAATAAAAAAAAATTTTTTAAATTTTAAAAAAAAAAAAAAAAAAATAAAAAATAAATTTAAAAAAAAAAAAAAAAAAAAAAAAAAAAAATTTAAAAAAAAAAAAAAAAAAAAAAAAAAAAAAAAAAAAAAAAAAAAAAAAAAAAAAACTATAAATTGGGAAAATCTATAAACCTTCTCCATAAAATGTATTCAACAAACACTATTAGTTTTGATGTTAATCATCATCACTACATTAATTACAAAAAGAAACTAGTAGTGTTTGTCAAACTTAAACAATTTAAAAGTGTTGGCAAACTTAAACAATTTAATATATTCCATGGAAAAGGTTTAAAATGTTACCTAACTTTCACTCAACGTTTACTCAACCACGTTGCAACTTCGAATGTGTTCTATCTACTTATTATTGAAATCTAATTAAAATGTCTGTATGTTTATAAGGTTCAACGAAAGTTACCCGCAATGTTGTTCCACACATAATTACGCTGCTGATGCCACAATTCCAGAGATACTTTGCATGTACTGCAAACTCTGAGGAAAAAAACAGCGAATACTGAAGAAACAACACAACAAATACTAGCAACTTTGTTGGAAGGGGTTCACTATGATATCTTCTGCAGTTTACCTAGAAAGGATTCCACGAAACGAATGGTCTCATCAAATTCAAAATGAAGATAATATTCCTCAGATTCCAGCATTTGATGATCCAATGATAACCGTGAATGGGGAAGAAAGTATGATTCCGGCCAAAAATATTACCTGGATGATTGTTAATTTTTGTAACCGCAGTATATTTGAACATTTTGACAGGAAGTGATGAATGCTATGCAGATGGTACTATAATGCCGGTTGTGTGTGCGTTATTGCCCAACAAAACCAAAGGTACATACAGAAAGGTGTTAGAAGAATTAAAATGTATTTATTTTGGTTTACAACCAACACAATTGTTAGTCGATTTTGAAATGGCTGCAATGCAAACGTTTCAGAAAGAATTTCTTTGAAATAGAAGTTTTGTGATGCCCTTTCACATGGCGCGAAAATATGTGGAAAAAGTTTTGTCAACAGGATTGTAGGTTATAATTTGTCATTATCGCATTTTCATAATTTCCTTTTAAAGGTTAAATTATCAGAGAGGCCATGTTTTCGCTTTATGGGTGCGAATGTTTACACGCTTCTTGCCTTTGAACCGACTGCGCAAGTCTCAGACATTTTTGATATTTTAGTCAAAAACGAAATTTTTTCAGCAGAAGCTCAGGAGTACGTAGATTATTATTAAGGAAGCAATTTTTTCTCAATTTTTTATTTTTTTATGAAACATGTTGTCGACGTTGAAGGATGGCATAGCCAATTTCTGTGGAATAGGCATGCTTTCCCAAACATTTTTTAATATATTAATGCCCTCAGAAAAGAAGAGATATTACTATAATTACCAATTGAACTAGTTTATAGCTGGTGCACTTGCACCCAGTCAACATAAAACTTAGGCCGCTGTGGAGCGAACGCTTAAGACAAGTAGTTTTAGATTATGAAAACAGATTTTTTTCCAAGAATCGCACATAATATCTAATTTTTGAATGTTATTATATGTTTTTGTGTTTTTTGTTTTTGTGTTATTTTTTTTAAAAAGTACGGACGTAAATTGTTCAGGGACCAACTGTCTAGGGGCAATCGTCAGGGGCGAACTGTTCTGCGAGTGAGTTTTAGAAGGCAAATTATCCTAGAAGGGTTTTGAATGTGATGTAAAAGTTAGGAAATAAACAACAAAAATATAACCAAACAGTCTAGACTCCAAAAGCTGTTAAACTTAAAGCTCAGAATTTACGACTTTAATCCTTTTTATGCGTGTTTAATAAAAAGTCCGTATTTAACGATATTGTCAATAGGTATCAAAAGAAAAAAAATTTTTTTTTTTTTTTTAAATAAAAAAAAAAAAAAAAAAATAAAAAAAAAAAAAAAAAAAAAAAAAAAAAAAAAAAAAAAAAAAAAAAAAAAAAAAAAAAAAAAAAAAAAAAAAAAAAAAAAAAAAAAAAAAAAAAAAAAAAAAAAAAAAAAAAAAAAAAAAAAAAAAAAAAAAATAATAAAAAAAAAAAAAAAAAAAAAAAAAAAAAAAAAAAAAAAAAAAAAAAAAAAAAAAAAAAATGTGGGGGTTGGGGGGGGTGAGTGACAAATTTCTTATTGTAATTAAAACAAAACCAGTATCGGAATTTGTTGGTGCTTGAAACATGTTTGAAACATTGTTATGTAGGTGATTTAAATCTTGTGAAAAGATTGTAAAGTAAAATGCAACTGTTATTAATCAACGTTTATTATTGCTTATAAAACCAATGTAAATCGTAGTAAAAAATGTTGTCAACAGATAGCACTTGTGTCTGTAATTTTTGGGTGATTTTCACCGAATACCAAAACTACATTCCGTTTTACTGCGTGAAATCATTGATTAAAACTATAATATTTCCTCCTTGTTTTAGATTAGTACTTCATTAATAGCCTTTTTGTTTTATAATTGATATACAAATTCAGAAACTATTTCAAGAGTAAGTTATAATTATTATCTTATACTGGGTTATTCAGGTAGCACGTCGGTTAGAAAGTTATCGACTTTCTGAAATTACATCAATAAAATGAAATTTGGAATATGGTTACTTGTAATGCAATTATTAAAAAAAATAAGCAAAAACGCATAGTTTCATCAAAAAAGAGTAATGGCTTAAAAACAACGGAAAATCGGAATGCATAATGGTAGTTAAACTGGCCCTAAACATTAATTTTACATCCATTTCTGCAGTAAAAAATGATAGTTGACAAAATGAAGTATTATTTGACAGTTTCTGATAGTAAACTTTGAAAAATTGCAGTACGCAAATGCAATACGACAGAAGTGTCAGCAACAATTTAAAATATTGGCTGAACCTCTAGAAATCAATACACAACAAATCATTTCAATGGTTCAAAAGTAGTGAATTTCTTAAAAGGCCCCTGCAAACCTATGGTTTGCATTCAATGTTAAATATGTCAAAAACGATGATACAAGTTTTCATATGATGGTACAGATCATAAAATTTAATGTAGTATTCAGGTATGGGGTCAAAATAGGGTCATTCCATTTAAAAAAACAAAGATGGCGTCAATTTCCGGTAGATTCGAATGTGTCGCCATTTTGAAAATATTTTAGTTAGTCTAGAGTAGTTGATTATGGTCATATAGGTTCCAAACTTTATATTGATGAAATTTCAGAAAGTCGACAAATTTTTAATAGGCGGGTTGCGTGAATCACCCTCTATAGCAAAATATTAAATAGACATGGATTTTTAGAACTGGAAAGATTTTGTTGGTAATTCACAAGCATTAATTTGGTATTTTACAGAAAAAATATTTCTTGGTATATCAGAAACAAATACTGCAGTATCTGTTCTCAAGCTTCTGCTAAGAGTATCGATTCTATTGGACATGTTTGCTACAAGAACTGGAGTACAAGTTCCACATGTATTAAAGCAGATATATTGGTCGAAGGATTCCGTTTGAGGTATCAGTGTTGATTGTTCATCCTACTTCAGTTTCATCCAACTAAATAACTATATAATAATCATATTCATAATAAAATTACTTCTCCTTTTCCATGTAAAGTTTAGATGTCATTTAAATCATTTATCTTTAAATTTACTATAATTATTGCATAAAACATTCGTTATATGTTAATGTTCTGATACAATGAAATTACGGCTACTTTTGCTATTTCATAACGACCACCTCGATCACAACCACTAATAACTTTAGATTATAACAGCCAACCTGTTCACAACGGCCACTCTGTCAGTTGATCATAACGGCTACGTTGATCACAATGTTTAACTTTTCAAGCCACCGTGATCATAACGCCTACTCGTGCTCATTATTATAACGGCCACCGTGATCACAACGGCCACCAACGCTAGTTGACGAAACTGCCCAGCATTAATTACCATTAATTAATTAAAATATGGAGTAGGACCTTTGAAAAAATTAACTTATTGTTTATCAAAACTTAGAAAATCTACCGTGTTATATTAAAGTAACCCCACAACGTAGAGCGGTGGCCGTTACGATCTGCTTCTAGAATGGCCGTTGGGATCATTGCCGTATGACGTTTTCTTCTACTGGCGTCGGTGAGCGTTGTGATCAAGGTGGTCGTTATAATAATGAGGACGAGTAGGCGTTATGATCACGGTGGCCGTTATGACCAACTTGTAAAGTTGGCCGTTGTGATCATGGTGGCAGTTATGACTGAATATTATAAGTCGCCGTTGTGATCAAAGTGGCCGTTATGAAATAGCAAAAATCAAGTGACCGTATGATGAACAGTTGTGATTAGGTCCCATCGGGTTCTTCAAACATGATACCATCTAATCTAACAATGGACATTATAGTATCTAATAATCATTAGAAAAAATTACATTTATACACTCTATTACTTAAAATTATTTGTCGTCACATACTGCGACAATTCCATTTTGTGTTAATTAAAAGAATTTTATATTGAATGTGAGCATGAGAATTTCATTGTTTTAAATTATTTGGTTGATAACATCCCTAAAGTTTGAATTAATAATAACAATAACGTGGTTTATGTTTTAACAAAATTTTAATTTTAGAAAAATACTTAAACGTATAATTCTTACAAATATGAGTATAATTCTAAATAACGTTACGTGCACGGCATTGCGCAATTTATAACTCGTCACAACCTTATTTTAATTTAATACACATATTTAAATATAATAACTTAAACTAACCTGTTAAGTCTATTCGATGTGATGTGTACGTGCGACCTTCAACGGTTCTCGGCCTGACCACTTGAACCTAGACTGCTTCCTCAACTTTTCCTTATTGTTGGGTATTCTTCCATTGTTCCATTTTGGTTTTAAATTGTTCATACTTTCTTCATCAACAACTTTATGTATTTTTATTATTAATACTACTTTGCGGGCTTACAACACTTAGCGGGGTTTTTCAACAATGCGCAGCTTTACCTTGTTTTTATTAAACCGTTATTTTTATAACTGGGTTAATTAATTACATAAACACAACACTTCTTTAAATGATTAGAAAAAACACTTCGTATTAATTGTTTCTTGCACGGACTCAAAATTAAACGTCCATCATTTTTACTGCCCAAGGGCGTCTCTTTCCCCAGTTTCACTTAATCGATCACATACGCACAAAATTAATATATTTTCTTAACATACAAGAAACTTCTATATCTTACTACTAGAAATTATATATCTTTTTACATCTATACATTACAATTATGACATTATACAATCACTGCAATATGTATGTAAGAAAAAATTGTAGTTCACCGGGTAGCCCCACTGAACGTAAGAACTTGTGTTTGTTTTTCAAACTCAACTCAAAACACTTATGCAAGGCTCAATTGATGTATACGGGTGAGTATCATTATAATAAAAATTTCGTCAAAAATTGTCAACGATCTGACGTCTGCTAAACTTCTTGTGGAGAAGAAGTTTGGCAAAAATATTTTTTTTATATCTAATCCTAAAACAAAATAGTTTTTTGCCAAACTTCTTCTTCTCCACAATAAGTTGCCAGCACTACACAAATCACCTTATTTATGTATTTCAAATAGGCCTCAACAGTTTGACCAGTTTAATGTACGTAGTTTTAAAAAAAGTTGAGCTTGAAGAGAATAGTGTACTTTTGTAATTTTGCAACAAATTTTCTTTTTTCCAAAATAACTCAAAAACTATAAATTTTGTAAAGTAGGTTTTTTTCTTAAGATAAAAATTGAAAAAGAGATGACCGTTTAAAGTTTGTATTGGGTGGCTTACTAAGAAAGGAAGCTGGTTTTATTTGGAAAACTAAAAGTTGTAAAACTTGGGTTACAAAATTTTATTACTAAAGTGGCCAAGAGAATAGATTGGAAATTATTTTCAAGTTTCGACAGTGTCCCCAGAGCGCGATACTGCAGTATCTGTTCTCAAGCTTCCGCTAAGAGTATCGATTCTATTGGACATGTTTGCTACAAGAACTGAAGTACAAGTTCCACATGTATTAAAGCAGATATATTAGTCGAAGGATTCCGTTTGAGGTATCAGTGTTGATTGTTCATCCTACTTCAGTTTCATCCAACTAAATAACTAATTTTAATTTGTGTTCTTCTGATAAAGAATAATAACAACACGTAATCGAGATTAACCTTGTTTCATGTTTTTGTGATAATTCCGTGGTAGTTTTTACTTTCAAACCGTATTTATTTCGGTTTTCAACTACAATACAAACAAAGCGTTGTATGTATTCTGGAGCAAGTGGTTTCCTTTATATGAATGTACTACATGTTACCAAAATTGGTTTCCACTAGTGCAGCACTTTATTTCAGCGGCAATTGTTTGCATGTATGTGCGGTGCCGCCTTTTTGCAATTAGGATCAATTGACGCAAGTCGCATCTGTTGATAGTGAATTAAAGTAAATTCATTCGCATGCTCCGTTCACACTAGAAATCTGTAGTTATCGTTCATTAATAAATTATTCCATCCAACAAAATGGTCCAAAAGTTTTGATCAACTTCCTGGACTTCCTGGCAATACCAACAATAAAATAATGCAATTTTCTTCTATTCAAGGTTATTATTTAAACTTTTTTAATTTGTCAAATAAGTATTAATTCAAATCTTAAACAGCTGTCTAATGTTTCGCTCCATGACTATCCATGCAACCCACATACGTCCTAACGTTTCAATCTTCCTCCAGCCAGACGCCACTTTATTCAATCACCTATAATTCCATCAAACTAGTAACAAACATTTTGCTGTAATGTAATCAAACAATTCTACACGTTACATCAACACAATTTATTTAACGTATTAACATTAAACGTTAATAAAAAATACAATTAGTTTCGTATACTAATCCTAAAAACATGTTCTTTTTATCTAAAGATTTTGTCTAATTGTATTAATAATTGGATTATTTCCGTTAACCGTCGCGTAAATAGGATCTGTTTCAATTGACCACACCATAGCTCCTCCTAAACGTGTCTTATTAATGTAAGTTGCCTAAATAAAATTTAGAAGTTTATAGGTAGTAGTAGTTACCGTATACTATAATACCTTTAGAGCTACTGATACTACGTCGTCGTAAGAAATCCATTGATTTCCTTTATACATATAAGGAACTTTTGCACGTTGTCCCATTTTAGAATCCACTGGTTAGTTTGCAATAGTACGTAAATCTAAAGATTTGGAATTTAATAGATAACAAGATATAATATAACGTACTTCGTTGTAACCCATGAACCCAGCTTCTTGAGTATAAGGACCTGGATTACCGGGGCCGATAACTTGAGCTCCCATATTATTTATATTTATGTTTTGTAAAGTAAACGTTCTACCATATATGGGAATTCCTACTATTATTTTTGATGCCGGTGCCCCTTTTGATAACCAATAAGATACGCAACCAGACTGTATGTAATATAAGACTATGACTTCAGCTATTGGTTATTTTCAGTACTTACCACTGAAAGAGGATCTGTAGATTGCAAAGGGTATAGTGGAGAGTTTGCGCCTGTTTTTTGATCCCAAGCACCATGTAAGTCATACGTCATGAGATTAATAAAATCAACTTTCCTACAATCTTTAAAAATAAAATATGTTCAGAGGGTTTTCAGAACTTACGCCGACAATTGAGGAACATTGTAAGACGTGTCTACCATAAAAGGAGTCGCACCAACCGCAATTGTAAGCAAATAATTAGAACCAATTGCTTGTCGAAGTTCACTAATTAAAATAGGAAAATTTACCTGCAAATAAACAATCAGTTTAGTTATAAACAAATTTGTAATCGAAATTGTTACATAATCTGCGAATGCACCTCCTCTTTGTGCAGGATATTCCCAATCTATGTCAATACCGTTAAATTTATATGTGTTCATAAAATTAATAGCGCTACTTATAAAATTTTGCCTGTATTGTGGGTTACCCGCAATTATAGAATATTTTACGGAACCCTCATTCCATCCACCAACGGCGATTAAAGTTTTTAGATTCGGATTTATCAGTCTCAGTTTGTTAAATCGGACAAAACCTTCTACAAAAAGAAATTCAGAAAAATACAAATTTTACATTTTACTTACGCAAATCGACATCATTCCATTGATCCAAAACTTTTATAAAACCATTTGGTTGAACGCCAACAAATGCATAAATTGCGTGAGTACACAAATTTGCATTTATGTCTTCTATGTTATATTTCCCAGCTCCTGGTCTATACACTGACCAACTTCCGTAATAACAAACTAATTTTTTTTGTCCTAAAAAAAAGACCTTTAGAATTTCAAAACTTTTTTTCCACTTTTACCGTGTACTGCGGCCAAAACAATTAAAAACAATATGAACACAAAGAAATGCAAAAATTTGTTACACATTATGAAAATACGATAACGATCGTTAGTGTGTGACAAACAACTTAAGAACCTGTATTTAAATACTAAATTTTATTTGCAGAGTGATATCAAATTTCTATTTCGAACAAGTTTTACGTAGATGACAAGATAACTGCGGTTTTTTTAATCATATTCATAATAAGATTACTTCTCCTTTTCCATGTAAAGTTTAGATGTCATTTAAATCATTTATCTTTAAGTTTACTATAATTATTGCATAAAAAATTCGTTACATGTTAATGTTCTGATACAATGAAATTACGGCATGTGCTAAAACAAACTTAATAAGCTTGTAATTTTTTTTTAACACCTTTGTTCTTTTTTGTTAATGTATCTTTATTATAGTAAGTATGCAAATACATTTTTTAGGTAGGTAATTGCGCAATGTCCTAATTTGAATAATATTTCTGATAAATGTAAAGTATGGGTTTTCCAATCTAGGAAATTTATATTGTTTAACATACTAATAAATTAGAGAAAAATTTATTCAACTGACAAGTGACTAACATCTAATATTTTTTATTGATGTATTGGTGTCTATATTCTAATATGTTGATTTTACAATTTATAATAAAAAAAGTTACTTACAAACTGATTATCTTCTGATGCAGTTACTTTTGCTTGTATAATCAATACTTTAAAATTTACTGATATTGAATGAATCATTAATAATTTTCATTCTGCGTCATTCCTTAAATTATACAGAAATTGGAAGGTCACATCATCAACATTGAGGACGCTTACTGCAAGTTTTTTTGTTAGTGACATCCACAATCGTAACAATTAATCAAAAGCATAATGTCGGTAGACAAAGTTGACCGCAAAAAAATACTTGAACTTGAGTAACCGGACTTACGACCTCTAGCGATAAACAGATCATTGAAAACTAACATTCAAAATTGTGAAAAAATAGTACCCTAGATTGTAGGGCCTTAAGCAAAGATCGGCAAAAGGGTTGTATAGTCCAAAACGGCCAAAGTTGTGCTGAGTTACAAACCGACCTGTATTGTAGGATGGTGAATTTATTTACGAGTATAGTTTGTTGTGAAGTCTTTCTCTAGACGTACTGGAACCGTTTTTCGCTTACCTTCAGCATCGTCTTGTTTGTTTATTTGTACGTTCTATATTTCTTTTTTAGTTTCTTGGTTTTTTCTTAGATTTGTTTTTTCTTCATTACATGATCTATTATACGAGGATAACTCAAAAATTACTTACACTTTTCGTTCTACAACTTTATTAAACTAATATAGGAGGCGGCCACATGCGCATGCGTTGAGTTGATGCGTGTGTGGTCACGCGTGCCAAATGTAATCAGGATCGCCTCAGCTGTCGTCTAACTACAACAGCATAAGCATGTCAGCTCCGCTGTCAGATTGCACCAAAGAGGAGCAACGAGGAGTGATCAGATTCACCGGAGACTGATGCCACAATACGGGAAAAGTGCTTGATCTCGTAAAAGCGTTTTTTTTATGGATCGAAATGTTTAAAAGTAGCCAAACAAGCGTAACACAAAAAGAAGGAGCAAGCTCAAGAGATGGTTACAGCAGACAGATCTCGGTCCCTCAGACTTTCATCTCTTTAGATCACACAAGGAAGCTTTGAGAGATCGTCAATTTGCCTCAGACATAGACGTTTGAGATGCGGTGCAAAAGTGGCTACATGACCAACTAAAAAATTTCTACCAGGAAGGCATACGGAAGCTAGTGGCTTGCTGGACTAACTGGATTGCTAAGGAGGGGGACTATATAAAAAAATAATGAATCTGTTGTACACATATCTTTGTTTAATAAAATTGTAGAACAAATAGTGTAAGGAATTTTTGACTTACCCTCGTATGTACCGGGCAACTAAGAACGGCCGCCGGCCATATTTCATACATCATCGTACCACACGATTAGGAAGAAAAACTTTATTAGGAAAATGGCGATGAAAAGAAACTGGGAAATATTTTTGAGCTCAAGATAACCACCAAGGGGCGTACCGCTCATGCTTAAATTAAAAATTAAGATTTTGTTAGAAATCGGTTAAGTTAAGGGTATTTAAAATACATGAGGTATAAAAGTTTTGTTGTAATTTAAAAAAGAAATTGGTGGGGAGACGTCAAAATATAATTTTTTGTAAATGTCAAATACTTCGGTTATTTTTAACAGAATATAGTAAACTTGATCTGGTTAGAAAACATTTTCCTTTATCTATGAATAGCATTTGGTATATGTTATATTTAAATAGTAGTAAAACTTCTATAGCGCTTATCTGAAATAAAAACAAATATCGTAATATTTCTGTTTACACAGCTAATTAGAAAACCGCAGTTAGATATCTCTTGCCTAACAAAAGTTATAAGGAAATAAATTTTCTAATCTTGACGACGAAATGTGTAAACTGGACTCAAAAACAAGTCACCTGTAAAATGACAATCCCATCGATATAGGAATGGGATAGATATGCCACTACTTATACTTTCTACGTAACAAACTAAACCTTCGTTTGGAGACATTAATTGTTAATTTTTCGTTTGTGTTTAGTTACTATATTTTAAATTGTCATTAAGCTTAAGTCTATTTGAATTTAAATTTATGCGGTGTTAGAATTAAATACATATTTGTTATGTTTTTTTAATTATCTTGCAACAGCACTGGTTTCAAGATTAATTTTTATTGGAGACATTCAGCTTTACTTTCTGTTTACTCTTATATCATTGCAAAATACACAATCAACAAATATCAGAATATTAAACTTATCATTGTTGTTATTGTTTTTAGTACCTACAAGTCCACTAGTGGAATTGATTTTTCTATATTAGTTGGTAAAAACATTACTTATAATGACTGTATAAAATGGTATTTATTGAATATTGTGAAATGGAATAGCATTGCATACACTCTGCAAGCAACTATTGCGTATTTTATCATACATTTAAACTTCATTCCAACGAGTCATTATAATTAATATTTTTGCCAATTAATATATGAAAAAATCAATTTGACTAGAAGACCAGAAGATACTAACCACAATAGCAACAATAACATGCTAAATATTCTGACATTATGTTGATTCTGTTTCTTTATTTTGTTATTTTCACATGTGACTTCTTTTTGAGGCTACTTTGCACATCGTCGCCAGAACTAGAAAATTTATACTTTCATCTTCACTTTTTTATAACTTTTGTTAAGCAAAATATATCTAATTGCGGTTTTTAATTAAACCTTAAGGCCGTTCGATACTTGGTAGGGACAACCGTTTTTCAACAGATAGCATTATTATGGAAAATACTGTTTTTACCTAAGTACCGCCTTAAAATCCCAGGTAAAATGCAAATTTGCTTTACAGTTTACAACCACATAAATAGTAGATTATTTTACTAGGAGTCAAACAATATAATTGTTGAGCTTAAAAGTTTGCTGGCGAGGTGTTAGCCGAGACAGCAAATTAAGCGAAACAATTATATTTTTAACTCAAGTGAAATATATTATTTTTTCTTCAAGCGTTTATTGCTAGTTTTCATGTGTTATTTTCAAATTTTGAGATTCTTGAGTCTTATAGTGACTTTTATTCTTGACGAATCAAGTTGGTACTTTACTGTTACATTCATAATATGACATAACCGAGGTACCAACCTCTAAATAGTTGTGGAAACAAAATAACTGTTTTGCTTTTTAATGTCTAGACAGTAAAAAAATTTTTAGCGTCTGCCAGTAGTTCAATAATATGACGTTTTATTGTCGCTTGAAGAAAAACAAGTTTTTGGGTCGGTTTTAAATACCGTCACATATTTTAAAGTATTTACACTTCTGGTCAATAAGAAACGGCCTATAATTAGTGTATTAATTTATAGTCGTTTTTTAATATTTGTATACACTTCAAGAATTTTAACTGAAATAGTTTGCTAAAAATATTTTTTCTACTTTAAGTTTAGAGCAACCACATTCTAGCACTGAAATAACGTAATTTGATTGATAAAAATACTTGAGTGCACAAATAACCTATATACTAAAATTTAATGTCTTAATGTTAAATTGTTGATAAACAGATATGTGATTAATTATCGGTTGATTGGCTATAAATCGTTTAATAGTAAAACCACCGCTTATTTATTAGAAATAACGCAATAAAAAATAATAACACCTACCAATTGTGAATATTTTGACATTTTTATCTCTAGAACTTTATAATCAACACTAGTAGTTTGATGATACTAAATTTTTTTATTATTATTTTTTTTAGGAGTTTATTTAAAGCACTGTAGTTATACTAATTTCTTTTTAACAAATGTGTCAAAAATAACAAGAAAAATTAAAAACAAAAACATAAAATGAAATAATTATTATAGTTTCTTTTACACAAATTAATAAAAAATAATAACTCATACTATCTATTTCGTCTTATCTTCTTTTTCTTTCGTTTTCACAATCCAATCAGGATACCGTATTTTCATATTTCTGCATTCTTGAGGGTCAACTATTTCGGGGAGAATGCAATCCATATAAAACCTTTGAAGTTTAAGGACCATAAAATTATTCCAAAGATTTTCATCTTTGTAAATCCGTTCGATGGATATAACCACCTCAGAATATAAGATAAAATCACAAAAAAAATTTCTAGTAATATTTAATTGCCCTTGCACCTGATAATAATAGTTGTGGTTTCTCTTTAGTCTGTAATAACGCATAAACAGTTTAAAGTGTATTTTTATTAAAATCTTACCGTGTTTTGTGATCAATAACTTTGTAGCACAAGTTTTGAACCGCTGATGAGTCACTACTCTCAAAAGGATCTAGCAATTTCTTCCCTTTCAAACGGAAGATTTAATTTTTATTAAATCATCTTCTTTTACAATAACATCGGGGCTAGCTGCAAGAAAGTAATTATTTAGGTCAATAAAAAGGCCACAATCTTCAATTTTATTATTCGTTCTTGCTTCATACATTTCCTTCGCTTTACGTTCATGTAATCTACCGTAGATAATTGCCGGAGTATTTAATTCTCTTCCGTATAGTAAATTTCGTACGAAATTGTGACAAGAAGTAGAAGATCTTCTTTCCAGAACCGTTCTAAAATTAGAAGCAGTCAAATATTCCTTTCTAATGGTGCGCCATGTTTCATTGTCATGTTGACCGCGAGTTAAAATTTCCATTTTCTTTACTTGGTTTACAGTACTGACACGTTCTTTTAAAATATTCTTAAATTCTTCTATTTTAACTTGTAAGATTTCTTCCTCAACATCAAGTTGTGCAGCATTGGGTCCGTAATTGCTGTCTGAAGACCCTGAATGGCATTTTTTATTTTTCTTCTGTTGTACGTATCTCCGTTTCACAAGGACGGCTTATTTTTGAACGAACACTTTGTTTCGTATTATATGACGCTCATCTATATTTTGCCAGTTACGAATATACCAAGAAGGACCATTCATAAAGGCAACGCAGAAGCGTTTACGCGCGCTTCATATTTAGAACACCAAAAAGTTCTTGGCATTGAGAATGTCCAATTCCTATGCTCAAACAGCCCCAAACAATCTCCTTGTTGATTTCCTTTCGTTCTGAGGTGGTTCTGAACAAATAATAGATACCTTTTCACACACATCGCATTTAAAATGCCAATAATGCAATAATCCCTGGTTTGCTTCTTTTTGTATGTTCATTCTTCCCATGGTACAAATATATTTATGGTTTGCAATGTGTTCGTATTGCATAAGCATATATGACACGCCAATAATTCGTCTTCCTTTTATAATATCAAACATCGTCAATTGTGGATTTTCCTCAACTTCCATTTCAAGTTCAGGCAATTCGTTTTTGGAATATCTACATAACAATATCAAACGTAATGAGTAACGTCAATGTAAATTTACAAAAAATAATATTTTGAATGTAACTACTTACTATTTGTTACACAAATTTTGTATTATTTTGGACTTAGAAGATCTCTTCCTTCGTCTTGAAAAAGACGGTTTTGATTTTGGCATTTTAGTAGTTCCGGTATAAACTTGCATGCACTAACTATCAGGAAAGATTAATACTAAACGATAAGAGTTAGGTATGTTTTGCTGGGCCCGAGGCTGTTCCCCTCAAAAATTTGGCATGTTTCCATTCTTTGTTGTTGTTTTGGCAAAAAAGTATTAAAATATAACGCGTGATTGAAAACATTTTTCATCAAACTTTGCCATGAACGACAAAGCAAGATATAACATGTGTATCTTAGCTTAGCTTGTACATTTGTCAATTCTGACAGATTTAATTTCAACACATCCAGTTTTATGCATTTACAGTAGACGTACGTGAAATTTTCATGGTCCACTTTGATGTAAAATTTTTGAATTACGCGTTACATACACAAAAATTAGTAATGCTTGAACTTGCGTGTTTTAAGTAAAAAATAATTTGTAGGCTCTTTGTGCTCTATGCCTGTGACTAAAGCCTCATAAGCTTCACGGTATATCCGCCATTGGTAAATTAATACACTATAATATAGGACGTCCTTTGTTTTGTTAACAAACAGGATGTATGCATTCTTATCCATTACTATGGGAATAAATGCATTTACCTATATTGATATTGTAAAAGAAATCATTAGAGGAACATGATTAATATAACAATTAACAAGTAGGTATTTTTACTTTAAATAATTTATTTTGACATGTTTGGAACCGTAGATTCTGTTTATTTGAAATAAACTGTATAAATTATAAAATACATAATTTGAAATAGAAATTAAACGTTTTATTATGTATGTTTTGTTTTCGTTTCTTTATTTTTATTGGTTTGCTACCAGATGGATTAGAACGACTTAAAATTTATACAATAGTGGAGGGTGTGACCTGTTCAGAGGCGTAAAAGTAAAAATTAATACAGTCAAAACACAATTATTAATTAATTATATTAGGGTCTGAACTAAGTTTTGTATGCTCCATACAATTATCTACAACCTGTCGTTTTTAAATTTTGCAATTACATAAAAATAATCAAATATTAAGTAATAAATAGATTCCTTCATATTAAAACAATCATATCTTTATTCGTAAACATTTTTTTGAAAATTTGAAAACGACAAGTTTTTCATAATTGTGTAACAGGTTACCATACCAAATTTGAAGTCCTTAACTTGTATATTAACCCTGTTTTGACTGTAGAAAAAATGCATTGGTTTGCCATATACAAACTAAAGTATCGAACCACCTTAAATCCTCTAATTAACTGTGGAAAAAAAACATACAATTTCGTTTAATTTTTCTGAGAAAAATTACTATATTTGTTTATATTTCAGACAATGCGTTATAGATGGTCCCGCCCTTGAATGGAAATTTTCGGTTTTCGAATTTTTTCCCGTTATTTTGAAGGCAAGATCCATCGGCATGCCAAATTTCAAGTCTCTACGACGTCTGGAAGTACCCATTTAATTTCGGAAACAAAAAATAGTCGCTTTAATATGTAGGATAAAGTATATCAAGCGCTATTGATAGACAAAGGAATATGCATTCTAACAAGATCAAGTATGTTAAATTCCGTTAAAAATAACTGAAGTAATTGACACGGAAAAAGAATTTTCTCAACCATCCATTTATTTCGCTCATTAACCAAACTCATATTACAGAAGAAGACATACCTAAAACGATCATTATTACTCTATTCAAACTTCTTTTCCATTTCAGTCTTGTTGTTTAAACTACGAAACGCTGCAAAAACATTTTTACGATTCATAGACGAAGTATTGCAAGAAATAGATTTAAGCTACGCCTACATTGGCGACATACTCGTCACCTCACAATCCGCTAAAGAACACATAAGCCACAGCGAACAGGTTTTTAACCCTTAACGAAATACATCATTCTGTACAAGGCTGGACCATAAAGTATACTATTCTTGCAACGAAAACAATCAGCACACAAATAGCGTAGGAGTCATACTTTCACTTGAGCGCTCTCAATATAAGAATAATTTTTATTGAACTAAAAAGCACACGTATGAAATTGAATATAATACAAATATATACTCCTACTTTAAAAACCTGATCAAGAAGTTAAAATGTATACTCAGCACTATCTAATATATTAAAACAAGTTTTGATAGGAGACCTAACTTTTCTAATAGTGTCATTTAATAAGATATTATAACTAATCGAGGTGAAAGGTTAAAAGAGTTCGTGACAGAGAAACAATTTCTTCTTCTAAATACCTTTGTTAAGTAACCACCTTAAAGATTATTCACATGGACTTCACTTTAGGATAAAGGAAGACATATTGTAAGAAACAAGATTACTTATTGATCAATTCAAGTTTAATAAAGTAAAGAAGAAGACGAACAGAAAAGGAATTGAAAATAAGAAAGCTTAGAGAAAATAATGAAACATGTCGAGTAGTAAGTGAAAAAATGTTGTTAATTCAAAGAAAATCCACACAGTGTAAAATTGACTCTCTCCAAAATGGCTGAAAAATTGGTAATAAATTTTGTAATTATCCAAAAAGCAAAACAACAACCATGAATGATCGTTGAGATATTAAAATTAATGAATAAGGGGAGATTACTGGAAATGGGTAAAACTGAGTACCGAAATATGCCAAGACTATTTAACATAAGAAAAGAAATGCAAAATAAAAATTGATAGAAAGTAAGTGTACTGAAATTAAAAAACTGGAGGAGAAATACAATATCTATAACTAATGATTCTCAGTTTACTAAACCTTTTTAAGTAATGAGTGCAAGATTTTAGAGGTTTACTAAAACTAGTTGATTAATCAACTGATTAAGGATGGTTAAGAAACTAGTTTTAATGAACCCCTAAAATGTTGGACTCACTTTTAAAAAAAAAAGGCTGAGTAAACTGAGAATCACTAAATCTAAATAACAATTAATAAGTTGGGGTTATAAACGTTTGGTTTTATAACCCCAAACATTTATAATATCGTTAATTATGTTACATTAACTAACAAAATTTCTTATACAAGTCTACCGGAGAAATTCTAAAAATTTGGAATATACCAAAGTCGATGCGCGTCATTCAACCAAAACGTTTTAAAGATGGCACAACTTCTGGTTTTACCGGAAGTATATATCAACTTGCTTATTTTAAATAGAACACCCTATATATTACTACATTTTTAGATCATATGTCCAATTCTAGGCGTATCTAATGTACAATGTCACATACCTCACCTTAATCGTTTTATATCAAAATTGGCGTTTGCAGACCAGAAACTAATATGAATTATCAACTAATCAAAAACATTTTTTACTTGGTTTGTGTATTTCTTTATGTTAAGCTGGGTCCGTTTAAACAGTATTTGGGCAAAATTGTCAAAAAAAATTATAAACAGTGTTTGAAAATTGGTATCAAAATAGTAGTTTTGAAAATCATCAAAGGTCAATTTTTTCAAATGGAACATACCGATTTTTATATTTTTATCTCATTCGTGGTCAAAAATAAAAGTAAGTTTGTATATTGTAAGTTCGAATATTTGTTGATGGAGAATATAAATACCTACCCGATTAATTCTATCGAATTTTTGATTAAATATCTAATAATTTAATGTTAATACAAATTAAATTTATTATTTATAATTTATAATTTATTCCAAAAGATGTAGTTTAATTGCATTAAGAATTGGATTTCTTCCGTTAACCGTAACGTAAACTGGATCCATATCAATTGACCAAACCATTGCGCCTCCTAATTTATGACAATGGATGTAAGCTGCCTAAAAAAATTTAACAAACAATATAATACTTGTTACTGCGAAGGTAAACTGTAGTACTTTTAGTGACACAGACTGTTCGTCGTCATAAGAAATCCATTGATTTCCTTTATACAAATAGGGAACTTTTTGTACGCTGTCCCATTTGCGAGTCCACTGATTAGATTGCAATAATTCGTAAATCTAAAAAAACTAATTATAAAACCAACAAGTATCTATATTCATAAAATCGAATACTTCGTTATAAATTAAGATTCCAGCTTCTTGAGTATAAGGACCTGGATTACCGGGACCGGTAATAGGTGCTCCCATGTTATTTGAATTTATATTTTGTAAAGTAAACGTTCTACCATATATGGGAATTCCTACTATTATTTTTGATGCCGGGGCTCCTTTTGATAACCAATAAGATACGCAACCAGACTGTATATAATATAAGACTATGACTTAAGTTATTGTTAAGTTTCTGTACCTACCACTGAAATAGGATCTGTAGGTTGTAAGGAATACAATGGAGAATTTGCCCCTGTTGCTTGATCCCAAACACCATGTAGGTCGTAGGTCATCAGATTAATAAAATCAACCTGGCTAAAATATTTTCAATAAAGTGTATTCAATTAGTTTGTACAACTCACGCCGATAAGTTAGGAACGTCATAAGATGTGTCCACCATGTAAGGAGTAGCAGCTACCGCAATTGTAAGCAAATAATTAAAACCAATTGCTTGTCTAAGTTCACTAATTAAAATAGGAAAATTTACCTACAAATGCGTAAACTTTTAAGTATGTCTTTAAACAAATTACTAAACATTGTTACTTTATCTGCGGGTACGCCTCCTCCTTGGGCAGGATGTTCCCAATCTAGATCAATACCGTTAAATTGATATCTGTTCATAAAAGCAATAACGCTATTTATAAAATTTTGCCTGTATTGTGGGTTACCCGCAATTACTGAATATTTTACAGAACCTTCACTCCAGCCGCCAACGGCGATTAAGGTTTTTAGATTCGGATTTATCAGTTTTAGTTTGTTAAACCGAACAAAACCTTCTGTAAAAACAATGAAGAAAAATACATTATGTTTTAAGTTTTACTTACGCAATTCCACATCATTCCATTGATCTAAAACTTTAATAGTTCCATTTGTTTCCACTCCAGCAAATGTATAAATTAAATGGGTGCAAAGATTTGGATTGATGTCTTCTATGTTATAGTTTGCAGCTCCTGGTCTGTACGATGCCCAGTTTGCGTAATAACAAACTAATTTCTTCTGAGCTAAAAATTTGATTTCAAAAACGTTTTGTACTATTTATGTATTTTACCATGTATTTTAGCAAAAACGTTTAAAAAAAGTGCTAGACCAAGAAATTGGAAAAGTTTCTTACACATTTTGAAACTGCGATAACAATTGTTAGTCTGTAACAAACAAGTTAGAGCGTGTTCTTAAATACACTATTTTATTAGCAACATAAAGATTTATTTCGAATACATGACAAGATAACTACGGTTTTTTTAAATTACGTTCATAATAAGATTATCGCCTTAGTCTACCTACTATTACTTCAATTTGTTTCTTTATTAATTTCAACATACTGCGATGATCCTAACACATTCGACTTCTGTTTTTAAAAGTATGTAATAAACATTTCAACATAAGCAATATAAAAGCAATATTCCAATTTGAATACTGTATTAAAATCATCCGTAAATACAAACCTGAAAAATGTGAAAAATGGATTTAACATATTTTGCCCACATATTTTCTTCAAATTCGATTTGAATTCATAAATCCCTTATTCATGTTTGGAAATGATACCACTTTAAAACCACTAATCACACTTCAAAAGAAAGTGATTAGAATTTTATCCAATGTTCCAAGTAGGACTTCCTCTGCACCCTTGTTCCTTCAATTAAAAATTTTGCCAATAAAAAATGTATTTAAGTACAACGTATTGAAAGAATTTTTTGAAAAAAGTGGAACATTTAAAACAAAGACTTATAGTAAAACTACCAGAAATCGGGGAAGCAACAACCTTAAATTACCAAAAATTAATATTTATTTAATTAAAAATTCGTTTTTAGATTAAGGACCATTAATAGCTAACTGTTTAATACCGAGCATTATATAAATCAAATAAAGAAGATTAAAAGCAATTGCGCCATGCTCTATATTTTAAATTGTCATTAAGCTTAAGTCTATTTGAATTTAAATTTATGTGGTGTTAGAATTAAATACTGTTATGTTTTTTAATTATTTCGCAACAGCACTGGTTTCAAGATTAACTTTTAATTGGAGACATTCGGCTTCACTTTCTGTTTACTCTATATCATTGCAAAATACACAATCAACAAATATCAGAATATTAAACTTATCATTGTTGACAACAGTTAACTGTAAAGACTAGTGTGCGTTAAAGTGCACGGCGCCATCTAAGCGATGGTTTTAATGCTTAAAACAACACGTGAGTCGATAAAGCCAAGATAAGGCATTTACTTAGTTTATACTAATTACACGTGTCCATTTTAACACGAGATGTCGCAAGACACACATTTTACTTGTTATCATTGTTGTTATTGTTTTTAGTACCTACAAGTCCACTAGTGGAATGATTTTTTCTATATTATTTGGTAAAAATATTACTTATAATGACTGTATAAAATGGTATTTATTGAATATTGGGAAATAGAATAGCATTGCATACACTCTGTAAGCAACTATTGCGTATTTTATCATACATTTAAACTTCATTCCAACGAGTCATTATAATTAATACTTTGGCCAATTAATATAGAAAAAAATCAATTTGACTAGAAGACCAGAAGGTACTAAACAAAATAGCAACAATGACATGTTAAATATTCTGACATTATGTTGATTCTGTTTCTGTATTTTGTTATTTTCACATGTGACTTGTTTTTGAGGCCATTTGGCACATTGTCTCCAGGACTAGAAAATTTATAGTTTTACCTTCACTTCCGTATAACTTTTGTTAAGCAAAATATATCTAATTGCGGTTTTTAATTAAACCTTAAATCCCCACTATACCGGGTGATTCAGCTAACCCGTTCATTAGAAGTTTATGGACTTTCCGTTGAAATATTTGTTTAAAAATTTGGAATAGGGGATTGCTTGAAAAGTTCTATTTAATTAATACATTTCAGCTCTTCTAGCACTTCCGGTTACACAGGAAGTGACTACCAACTTTCCAATTTAAATGTAATGATATATTTTTTTTTGTATATTTGGATTCTACGCTAAAATTTGAGTTGCTTTTATGTAGCACAACATATATGAAAAATCAATAGTTTTTGAGATATTCTCATTTTTTTGAGAAAAATTGGTTTTGTAGTAATGTTTTCAAACGCTTGTCAATGATTGAAAAAGAAAGTTATAGTAACAAAATTTGGGTTATACTCAGGAGGACTGCTAAGGTTTTAATTGATGTGTAATTTGACATCTCATTATTTACAGGATGATCAAAATGTTTGGCTAAATCTGACTAACTTCAACTGCCCAAAAGTCATTATTTTTTAAATGGAACGCCCTGTATCTTGTTGCTCTATGTGATGGAGAACTAAGTGGTCTTTCAATCTTTATAAGAGTTTCCTATACCTATCTGTTACCATTTTTCTGCTATCGATGTATTTACATTCGACACACAGTATTTCCCTATTTTGTTAAATAATTTCTGACTAGTGGCCTGTGGAAATTAAAACAATGTGCCTTATTTATCAAACTTGTAAACGTCGACGTCACACACTATACACGATATGGAAATCCACCAAGAATATTTGAATGAAGGCATACTAAATTTATTTTTTATTCATGGAGAATGTTACAAAATTATTGAAAGAACTTGCCGTTTGTTTAACGAGAGATATCCACACTTGCGACCTCTAAATAAAACTACGTTTAAGAGAATAGAAGCAAATTTTAAACAATTTGGAATTCAGTGTACTAGAACACGCCCCAAGGTAGTCACCGGTGATGAAGACAACAAAATAAATGTATTGGCATATTTTAATGCAAATCCACATGCATCGATCAGAGCTGCGTCTGAAGATTTGTGACTGTCCTACTGGTCAATACAGAGAATTTTAGCACAACGTAAAATGCATGCTTTTTCTATTATAAAACTACAAGCTTTCCGCCCAGGTGACGAAATACATCATGTAGCATTTTGTGAAAGCATTTTCTTAAAAACGCAGGAAGACCCAAATTTTTTGAAAATAATTATTTGGACCGATGAGTCAAAATTTAGTAGAGAAGGAATCATTAATAGGAAAAATTGGCATTATTTGGCAGAACAAAATCCTCGGATGGTGCGCGAAGGTAACTTTCAAGACACATTTAGTTTTAATGTTTTTTGTTTAATTATGGATAATCGTGTTTGTTTTGAAGTATATGACGAAAATTTAAATTCTCGCAAATATTTAGAAATGCTTAAAGGAGTGGTTTCAAATTTTTGGAAAATTTACCCCTAAATCTTCTAAATTCATGTTGGTACCAAATGGATGGTCCTCCAGCCCATTCAACCCATGAGGTATATCAAGAATTATCCCATATGTTCGAAGATTGTTGGTTTGGATGCAATGGTCCATCTCTACGGCCTCCCAGATCACCTGACCTAACACCCATGGATTTTTTTTTAGAAATATTTTGTGTCGAATGTAAATACATCGATAGCAGGAAAATGGTAACAGATAGGTATAGGGAACCCTTATAAAGATTGAAAAACCACTTAATTCTCCATCACATAGAGCAACAAGATACAGGGTGTTCCATTTAAAAAAAATTGACTTTTGGGCAGTTGAAGTTAGTCAGATTTAGCCAAACATTTTGAACACCCTGTAAATAATGAGATGTCAAATTACACATCATTTAAAAATTTAACAGTCCTCCTAAGTATAGCCTAAATTTTGTTACTATAACTTTCTTTTTCAATTATTGATAAGCGTTTAAAGACAATATTACAAAACCAATTTTTTCTCAAAAAAATTAGAATATCTCAAAAACTATAGATTTTTCATATAGGTTGTGCTACATAAAGTAACTCAGATTTTAGAGTAGAATCCAAATATATAAAAAAAAAAATATATCATTCTATTTAAAATAAGAAAGTAGGTAGCCACTTCCGGTGTAACCGAAAGTGCTAGAAGAACTGAAATATTTGAATTAAATAGAACTTTTTGAGCAATCCCCAAGTCCAAATTTTTAAAGAAATATTTCAACGGGAAGTCCATAAACTTCTAATGAACGGGTTAGCTGAATCACCCTGTATATGTTTATACTTCAGACAATACGTTATAGATAGCCTCGCCCCTAAAACGAAATTTCCGGTTTTCCCGTTGGTTTGAAGGCAAGACCCATCGGCATGCCAAATTTCAAGTCTCTACGACGTCTGGAAGTACCCGTTAAATTTCGGAGACAGACATGAAAAAAATAGACGCTTTATTATATAGAATAAACTATATCAATCGCGATTGATAGACAAAGGAAAATGCTTTCTAACGAGATCAAGTTTGTTAAAGATAACCGAAGTAATTGACACCGTCACTTAGTCATCACCCCTACACATGGTGCCCAAATTGGGAACGGCTAGACTCTGCGGAGACTACCGCGCCTATCATGCTGGATTATTACCCTGTGCCGCACAAGAAGATTTCGTGCTAACGCTACACGGTAAAAGAATCTTCTCAACCATCTATTTATTTATTGCAAGAAATAAATTTAAGCTACGCTTACATTGGCGACATACTCGTCACCTCACAATCCGTTAAAGAACACATAAGCCACAGCGAACAGTTTTTTAACGAAATACAGCATTCTGTATAAGGCTGGACCATAAAGTATACTATTCTTGCAACGAAAACAATCAGCACACAAATAGCGTAGTAGTCTTACTTTCACCTGAGCTCTCTCAATATAAGAATAATTTTTATTGAACTAAAAAGCACACGTATGAAATTGAATATAATACAAATATATACTCCTACTTTAAAAAACCTGATAAAGAAGTTAAAAATGTATACTCAGCACTATCTGATATATTAAAACAAGTTTTGATAGGAAACCTAACTCTTCTAATAGTGTCATTTAATAAGATATTATAACTAATCGAGGTGAAAGGTTAAAAGAGTTCGTGACAGAGAAACAATTCCTTCTTCTAAATACCTTTGTTAAGTAACCATCTTAAAGATTATACACATGGGCTTCACTTTAGGATAAAGGAAGACATATTGTAAGAAACAAGATTACTTATTGATAAATTCAAGTTTAACAAAGTAAAGAAGAAGACAAACAGAAAAGGAATTGAATGTAAGGAAGCTTAGAGAAAATAATGAAACATGTCGAGTAGTAAGTGAAAAAATGTTGTTAATTCAAAGAAAATCCACACAGTGTAAAATTGACTCTCTCCAAAATGGCTGAAAATTTGGAGAGTATCGGTAATAAATTTTGTAGTTATCCAAAAAGAAAAACAACAACCATGAATGATCATTGAGATATTAAAATTAATGAATAAGAGGAGATACTGGAAATGGGTACAACTGAGTACCAAATATCCCAAGACTATTCAACATAAGAAAAGAGATGCAAAATAAAAATGAATAGAAAGTAAGTGTACTGAAATTAAAAAACTGGAGGAGAAATACAACATCTATAACTACTGATTCTCAGTTTATTAAACCTTTTTTAAGTAATGGGTGCAAGATTTTAGAGGTTCACCAAAACCAGTTTATCAATCAACTGATTAAGGAAGATTAAGGAGCTGGTTTTAATGAACCCCTAAAATTTTGGACCCACTCTTTAAAAAAAGGCATCACTAAATCTAAATAACAATTAATAAGTTTGGGGTTATAAACGTTGGGTTGTATAACCCCAAACATTTATAATATAGTTAATTATAAGTAAAATGTGTGTCTTGCGACATCTCGTGTAAACATTGACATGTGAATAGTATAAACTAAGAAAAATGCCAATAGTTAACTGTAACGGCATGTGTGTGTTAAAGTGCAAAGAGCGAAATGCTGCATCAGGTGTTCTTTGCTGCGTGTCTGCTTCTGTACAAGTTATACTTGGCTTTATCGGCAACGTGTGTTACAATCATTATAGTTAATTATGTTACATTAGCTAACAAAATTTCTTATACAAGTCCACCGAGAACCGCCACGATTGTTTATAGAAAAACAGTACGTAGGAAAATTCTGAAAATTTGGTACATACCAAAGTTGATGAGCGTCATTCAACCAAAAAATTTTAAAGGTGGCAGAACTATTGGTTTTACTCGGAAGTATGTATCAACTTGCTTATTTTAAATGGAACACCCTATATATTACTACATTTTTAGATTTTATGTCAAAATTGGCGTTTGCAGACCAAAAACTAATTTAAATTATCAACTATTCAAAAACATTTTTTACTTGGTTTATTTGGACAATATTGTCAATAAAAATTATAAAGAGTGTTTGAAAATTAATATCAAAGTAGTAGTTTTGAAAATCGTCAAAAGTCAATTTTTTAAATAGAACATGCCGATTTTATATTTTTATCTCATTCGTGGTCGAAAATAAGAGTAAGTTTGTACATTGTAAGTTCGCATATTTGTTGATGGAGAATATAAATACCTACCCGATAAATTCTATCGAATTTTTGATTAAATATCTAATAATTAAATGTTAATACAAATTAAATTTCTTATTTATAATTTGTAATTTATTCCAAAAAGATGTAGTTTAATTGCATTAAGAATTGGATTTCTTCCGTTAACCGTAACGTAAACTGGATCCATATCAATTGACCAAACCATTGCGCCCCCTAAATCATGAAAATGGATGTAAGCTGCCTAAAAAATTTAACAACAATATAATACTTGTAACTGCAAAGGTAAACTGTAGTACTTTTAGTGACACAGACTGTGCGTCGTCATAAGAAATCCATTGATTTCCTTTATACAAATAGGGAACTTTTTGTACGCTGTCCCATTTGCGAGTCCACTGATTAGTTCGCAATAATTCGTAAATCTAAAAAAATTAATTAAAAAAACTAACAAGTATTTATATTCATTAAATCTAATACTTCGCTATAAATTAAGATTCCAGCTTCTCGAGTATAAGGACCTGGATTACCAGGACCGGTAATAGGTGCTCCCATGTTATTTGAATTTGTATTTTGTAAAGTGAAAGTCCTACCGTATATAGGAATTCCTACAATTATTTTTGATGCTGGAGCCCCTTTCAACAACCAGTAAGATATGCAACCAGACTAAATTTAATATATGCATAATATCACAAATTTGCATTCTGCTTGAGGTACTTACCACTGAAATAGGATCTGTAGGTTGTAAGGGATACAATGGAGAGTTTGCGCCTGTTGCTTGATCCCAAACACCATGAAGGTCATAAGTCATGATGTTAATGAAATCAACCTTGCTAAAATATTTTCAATAAAGTGTATTCAATTAGTTTGTACAACTCACGCCGATAATTTAGGAACGTCATAATATGTGTCTACCATGTATGGAGTAGCAGCTACCGCAATTGTAAGCAAATAATTAAAACCCATTGCTTGTCGAAGTTCACTAATTAAAATAGGAAAATTTATCCTACAAATGCGTAAATTTTTAAATATGTCTTTAAACAATTTACTAAACATTGTTACTTTATCTCCGGGTACGCCTCCTCCATGGGCAGGATGTTCCCAATCTAGATCAATACCGTTAAATTGATATCTGTTCATAAAAGCAATTACGCTATTTATAAAATTTTGCCTGTATTGTGGGTTACCCGCAATTATTGAATATTTTACAGAACCTTCACTCCAGCCGCCAACGGCGATTAAGGTTTTTAGATTCGGATTTATCAGTTTTAGTTTGTTAAACCGAACAAAACCTCCTGTAAAAGCAATGAACAAAAATACATTATGTTTTAAGTTGTACTTACGCAATCCCACATCATTCCATTGATCTAAAACTTTAATAGTTCCATTTGTTTCCACTCCAGCAAATGTATAAATTAAATGGGTACAAAGATTTGGATTGATGTCTTCTATGTTATATTTTGCAGCTCCTGAACTGTACGATGCCCAGTTTGCGTAATAACAAACTAATTTCTTCTGAGCTAAAAACTTGATTTCAAAAACGTTTTGTATATCTATGTATTTTACCATGTATTGTAGCAAAAACGTTTAAAAAAAGTGCTAGACCAAGAAATTGGAAAAGTTTCATACACATTATGAAACTACGGTAACAATCGTTATTCTGTTACAAACAAGTTAGAGCGTGTCCTTAAGTACACTATTTTATTAGCAACATAAAGATTTTATTTCGAATACATGACAAAATAACTACGGTTTTTTTTAATTACATTCATAATAAGATTATCACCTTAGTTTACCTACAATTTGTTTTTTTATTAATTCCAACATATTGCAATGATCTTAACACTTTCGACTTTTATTTTAAATTTATGTAATAAACATTTCATCATAACCAATATAAAACAATAATTCAATTTGAATACTGTATTAAAATCTTCCGTAAACACAAATCTAAAAAATAAAAGAAAAGAGTTTAACAAATTTTGTCTACATATTTTCTTCAAATTTGATTTGAATTCATAATCCCTTATTCATATTTGGAAATTCTTTTTAAATTCGGCACTAACGGTGTAGCCGTTTTTCCCTTTCGTTTGTGATGGTAATTTTTAGTAGCGTCCTTTATCTCGAATTAAGGGTTTGCTTTTCTGCTAATTGTAGCGCTGTTTGTCCCTGGCGACAGGCAATCAAACTTACTTCTAATAACCTTAAAAATAGCTGAGAATTATCAACACAACTTCGTTCAGTAATTAAATTATTTCTTCTAATGAATTAGTCATAATATTGTAATTCGTTGTTAGGTATGTGGTCATAAATTTATACCACAACTTTTGGAGGACTTATAACTTCTGTATGTTTGATGAACGCCGTAAGTGATTATGAATTCAAAACCAGCATATGGCTATATCGGCATTTTGTAAATTTTTAGAATTTATAACCGGAAAATTAAAAATAACGTTGTTAGACACCTCGCTCATTAACAATAATAATGTAACTGTAAACATTATACAGGGTGTCCCTATAATGTGTGGACATCACTTAACCACAGATTCCTGGGCTCAAAATAATATGATTTATCCCAACTTACTTATATCCAAAAGTGCTTCGTTTAGCCAGTATTTTGATTCAAAGTTCAAAAGAAATTTTTATTTTGTTTATAACAAAAGAACGGTTTTGTTGATTTTGATGATATTTGGTATTGCACTCCTTACAGATGTAGGTCATCTTTTAAGGTGATATTAGTTATTATCAGTGGATTAGTGTACGTGGTAACCCGGCATAAACCACTCAAAAACTTTTTAATGTTAAGGCCAATAACTTTTCAAAAAATAGTTTCAGAAAGAGAAATTCAATAGTATTTTTTTTGTTATTTGTTAATTGATGAGATCTTTTAAAGTTTAGACACAAAAAATAAAATCTGAGGGACCGCGCACTACATTTCTTAAAATAGATATTATCTAGCAGTCTGGTATTCTAAAAAATAAATGATAATAGCTATTGGTTATCAATTGTGAAGCGACTCAAATTGCTGTTGGTGTTAGCTAATGGTCTTTAGCAGTGAAATTTCTTTGTTATTTACGTAGTGATGGCTGTAAACTACACTTGTGCTGAGCAAACGGATATGTTGATGGTTTTAGGATATTGCGAAGGAAATTGTCGGAGAAGTGTTAGAGTGTACAACGAAAAATTTCCAAATCGTCGCGTGCCCAATCGTCAAACTTTTGCAAACATTGAAAGACGCCTTTGCAAGACAGGAAACCTTGCATCGATCACAGCTGATCGTGGACGTACTCGTACAATTCGCACAACCAGGTTAGAAGAACAAATTCTGGAAATAGTAGAAGAAAATCCAGAAGTAAGTGTTCGATGCTTACCATTGCAAGCAGGCGTTTCAAAGAATGTTGCTCATAGAATTCTTAAAGAATAATTACTATATCCTTATCATGTACAAAACGTCCAGGAGCTTTTGCCAGCTGATTCCATTGCGCATCTTGAGTTTTGTAGGTTCATTCAAGAAAGAAGAGCTGAAGATGTAAATTTTAATTGCAAAATTCTCTTTACTGATGAGGCATATTTCACGAGGAGGAGTATGACAAATTTGCACAACAAACATGTGTATGCAGATGAAAATCCACATGTCATCAAGCAACGCCACTTTCAACGTAAGTTTCGAATTAATGTATGGGTAGGGATAATCGGCAGTTTCATTATAGGCCCTGTCATTTTACCAAATTGTTTAAATGGAAAGAATTGTTTACATTTCCTTGTAAATACCTTACCCGATTTATTGGAACACTTGCCGTTAAATATTAGATGCGACATGTGGTTTCTATATGATGAAGCAGCACCACATTTTACATTGAACGTTTGGAATCATCTTTATGTACAGTTTCCTAACAAATGGATAGGCAGAGGAGCTGATGCTCTTGCAAAATGGGCACTTCGTTCACCAGATTTAAATATTTGCAGTTCTTTTGTGTGGGGAGCTCTAAAGAGTAAAGTGTATTCTCGTCTTATAAACACACAGGACGAACTTTGGGCCAGAGTACAAAACACTTCACAGTCCATTAAGAATGATGCAGAAATGTTACAACGAGTACAGTTTAATTTTTTGCGTCGAATCAACCTTTGCATCCAGGAAAGTAGTAGTCACATTGAGCATTTACTTGTCACTAATAAATATAATAACAAAATGCCTTATCGTCATTTATTTTTAGAATACCGGACTGTTAGATAATATCTGTTTTAAGAAATGCAGTGCGCGGTCCCTCAGATTTTATTTTGTGTGTCTAAACTTTAAAAGATCTCATCAATTAACAAGTAACAAAAAGTTTACTATTGAATGTCTCTTTCTAAAACTATTTTTTGAATAGTTATTAATCTTAACATTAAAAAGTTTTTGAGTGGTTTTTGCCGGGTTACCCGTGTTTCTTACACAATAATGGTCTACTGTTAATAACTAACATCACTTTAAAAGATGACCTACATCTGTAAGGAGTGCAATACCAAATATCATCAAAATCGACAAAACCGTTCTTTTGTTATAATCAAAATAAAAAA
Organism: Abscondita cerata; assembly: GCA_030710515.1. Classification (NCBI taxonomy): domain Eukaryota; kingdom Metazoa; phylum Arthropoda; class Insecta; order Coleoptera; family Lampyridae; genus Abscondita; species Abscondita cerata. The sequence goes on from JALBCR010004120.1 coordinate 121,798, forward strand.
ATTTCTTTTGAACTTTGTATCTGAATACTGGCTAAACGAAGCACTTTTGGATATAAGTAAGTTAGGTTAAATCATCTTATTTTGAGCCCAGGAATCTGTGGTTAAGTCATATCCACCCATTTTAGGAACACCCTGTATATATTTACTACCACAAACTGTATAAAACTGTATATTGTTTACAGTTGTTGGTATTAACTACAGTATCCTTTTGAAGTTATTAATAATAAGATGTTAATTGAGCACAAGGGTGAGACAAAATGTATTTTGTGCTTGGGATCGCTTCACCCATAGAAAATAAACGTCATAGTTCAAACGGTGTATTATTCGAATATTTACAACGTGTACTTATTAGCAAGTAATTACAATTCATAGTAATGATAATTAATACGACAAATTCCAATGACGCCGGATAGTATTGTTGTCGCACTGTATGTGTCGGCGGTAATGTAGCCACTTTTCAGCTTTAACAGCTGGGCCTACACGTGAAACGTGAACGGTAGTCTTTCGGGTTTTACCGATATTTGACTGGTTTTCTGTAAGTAAATTAGTTCCGGATACATTTTTGATACTTTGGTATACTGCGATTGTTTTCTCGGGGTGCTTGTCGAAGCCTTTACAGACCCTAATAGTGGTGGCCTGGGTCGACTGCGTTAAAGATGACATCTTCAAGCACTACAGCTGCCCCACAAGTGTATGACAGCTGTCGAAGAATATAACGGGGCGACAATGCTGTTGGTATTGGCTTTTAGTACAATGACTGCAAATGGAACGGTCAGATCTTACAAGGGATGTTTTAAGTTATTTCAAGGCAGAACAATTGTTCGTGTTAAAATCGGAGACGGTATGAGTGGAAATTTTAGTCAATAGACATCTCACTGCAGACTTTAGGGTTAGAAACAAATCTACTACTTTAACTACTTGTGTGCAAAAAGAACCTTTTAGAAATTAGAAGACGCACTTGAGAGGTAACATAGAAAATTGAGTCTAAAGGTGTCGGAAGAATGTTATGAAAATTAAGTGCGGTATTGAAGAGTCCTGCGTTAAGAACCAAATCTAAAGACTGGTCTTTTTCATACAGCAAGAACGTTAAATAAATGCTATATGACCCTTTAACCTGGCGTTCTACATTTTACATTTCAAACGGACGTTCCATAATCATTTTTTGAAACTTAAAAAAAAACGTTTCAAAAATAAACCTTTAATAAAACGTTACTTATGTTCCATCATAACAGTGTCTGTAAATTATTTAAAAAGTTTTAAAAATATGTCAAATAAATTACTATGGAACATTCTCAATCTTAGGTTTTATGCGCACGTTCTATAAGCATGATTTGAAACATGTAAAGAAAACGTTCCACCCAAGTCAAATATATTCCTTAACTGAAATGTCCATGATGTTCAAAAACGTTTTGTTCTACCTGGGTTAGTTAGCTCAGGTGGTAATTAGAGCCAAACTATTTACACAATCGTTATTGCATAAATATAATGAGCCAATTTAAAACAAAATCCAAGAAAGTTAGAGTAGATTTTATATGCAACTGGCAGTTAATGGAAGGTATTACTATCTAAAGGTGGACTGGCTTCTGTTATGCATTAGAAAAAGCATATCCAGCTGTAAATTATCTCTACCAAGTATTAAATTACGATTTTAAAGCAAAATTAAAAGTAACACTAAACAAGACAAAAACTATATTGCCTAGTTTAGAAATTACTGAACTACTTTGCTTGCATACGTTGGCAAAATAAAATAATGCTGATTAAACTTTAGTATTACGTTAAACTATTACTCAACCTAACCATCACGGAAACGACGTCATCTACCCTTCTGGAGGGTAAGTAGGGTTGTTTTAAGTAAGAGTTTGTAAGTTTGGAAGCTCATTGTAAGAATATAAACGCGTTATTAATAGAACCTAATCTAAGTCTAATAAAACTTCACATGTAAGTGTTAGTTGTAATACGACAAATCCAATTAGATTTTGGCCATAATTTGTCGAGTTAAAAGAGCTTTTAACCTGCACAGATTTTCCTATTTTTGTAATATTTACCAAAAATATTAATTTTACATGTTTTTTTTCAAGTAATATTTGTTTGTTATTTGCTTATGAACAACATTTGTTTAAACAATTTTTTTATCTAGTACGTAATTACTGAAATATATCAATTAATTGTTTAACATTATCTCCAACAATATTAATTATACACAAAGTTGTTGTAAATTTCATTATCTATAACTTTAATTTTTTTTTCTGTAACGCAATTTTTGTTTTCTTCTTTTTTGTGCAAAATTGTGTAACCTTAATCCCACCTACTTTTAATGAATAAGATGATTTTTTTAATTACTCCCGTTATAATAAGACTCAGTAGAAGTCAAATTACTCTTTACCTATTTTTTAATTGAAAATTGAAATAAATAAGTAATAGGAGTCGACATGAATTCAAAGATTGATGTCAGAAAAATTTCAATTTTAAATTACAAGGTAGACATATTTTTGCGTAACATTTGAAACTTTGTCACCAACTACTTAACCGTCGCAGCTATCCATAAATAAATTAAAATTTAAAAGGGTGTTGCTGTAACACCTAAGAGGTTTATGACAGACGTTCGAATTTTACATAAAAAGTGTGTCCATTGCTGCTTTTATTAATATGTTGGAAATATTTACCCAAAAGTTTATTTTATAAGATGGCCACTTTTATTTCAAAGCCCTGAATATGAATTTCATTTTTTACGCCTCTATACATCGACTTTACATCATTAACCTATCGTCATTTGCGACATTAATAAAAAAATGTATGATGTAAGCTATAATACACACTATCTTTAATTCTGTTTGCTTTAATTAAAACTCACTTAATTATTCAAAAACGTACTTTTCTGATTACGCACTTGCACTGGCATTTGTAATATTTCGTGATTACATTAGTTTGTATTAGAAGTGTAATGATATTCAGTAAAGTGTGAACAAGAACCCCTGTAATTGATACATAATGTCGATGTTTCAGGAATGCAGTATTTAATGTAATCAAGTTATAATGAAATTGCGTTGTCACTCTACCATTAATGTAATTTGTCTCGTCGATTATACCATTGGATTATAATATATACTTGTGTTTATTTTTTCAATATTAAAAATAATTAGTATTAGCGTTCTAATTATCACACAGTCATAAAGTTGGTGTCTTTGGATATTTTTTTTGAGTTATATTTTCAACAATGTTATATAACTGTGTGTTTAACGAGAAAGAAGTTATTGCTCTTCAAAGTCGATAGAACGACTTTTTTTTTGTTCGGCTCTTATCTATTTTCCCGTCTACCTAACGCTTTTTCGAGAAAAAACTTTATTAAAGAAAAAGTAATTTCTAGCATTTACAAAAAAAATTTGCTATACGACCATTTCTTGCCCGTCAATCGACGCGCAAAGTTGCTATGATCCACGCGAGATTTCAAAATATGCTGAATAGCGCTTGGGCTCTGCGCTGCATTTCGTCGTAATATGACTTGTTCCCTGTTCATTTATTAAAATAACCGATTGTTGTGCATCATTACATTGTTGAAATATGCCTATGTTCAATAAAAATTTTCTTGGAGTGGATTTTATTTAAAAAATGAATATTTCGATGGATTTAATGATGACCTTATTTTTTCTAAATATTATTCAATTACACTATTGCTATTTGTAACTAATTTACTAATTTTACTAACAATATTAGACTCTAGATAGTTTGTCATCGCTTTGTGAGGAAATGTGGTCGGAAAATTTGATGTTCACACTAGCAATCAAATTCCTGATGCCTTTTTAACAGTTTACGTACTTAACCAGTGAGTCACAACACATTTTGCTATAGAGACCGACGCCGACAAGTAAGTTTTTACAGTTAGACAGAGTAATAATATTCTTGTCAAAACTCATGAAATTTAAAACTTGGACACCACAATTTCTGTAAACAAAAGTTTGCACATTGTGAAGCGGGCTTAAGGGTATCAATTACAATTCTAACAGCAGGTAGTCTCAGCAGGGGTTATCTTATAGAAGGACTGTAGAATGAATCATTACACTAAGCACGTTTTAGAAAATAGGTAATTTACGTTGCTTACTTAATTTTTTTCTTTAAAGAATATATTTGAAGGTATCGCTAATTAAACACCATAGCTCGATTAATTATCGAATCAAAATTTTGTTTAGGAAATGTTTACAAAATAAAATTAGAAATAATTTTGATTTAAAAAACGTCTACAAGCAATAACTTTTAAATTAAATCAAAAACTAAACATGGTTATTTGGGTTGACTGATTATTACTTATTTTAAATAAATCTAACCTACTAATTATTGTAAGTTATTAAATTAAAAAAATCATTAAACTCTCTATTCATAATATTTAGTCCTTACAAAATGTATATTTTATGACGTTTCATTTTTTCTGTAGTTAATATAAAAAGTGAAAATAAAAACTAAGGCAATTCTTATTGTCAACGTATATATTTAGTTTTTGACAAGAATTTATTACATAATTATAATTAAGATACCAAGTTATAGTTTAAAATTAAATGAAAACTTTTTTTTTAATAAAGGTATTACTATATAAATAAATATAAGAAATCAATAATGGGTGTGACCTCCATTATTATTGATACATTCTTGGAGGCGTCTGCTCATTGACGCTATCAAGGTATCAATGGCTGCAATTAGTGCATTACGGTTTACTGGTATAAAATTTGGCCCTTGTTGTCTTCGGATAACAGCAAGTATTCGAGCCCAAACATTTTCGATAATGTTAAAATCTGGGCTTTTTGCTGGCCAGGGTAACAGCTCCAAGTTATTTGCTTGTATCCAGTTGCGCACAACCTGCGAAGTATAGGGTCATCATATCCCGATAGTTAATTATCGAATGTTCCAAGAAAATATGTGTAAATAGTAAATGGAATCTACTAACGTAACGTTAAGTCGTTAATTATAGTTACATAACTCTCCTTTCATAAGATATAGTTCATATTAATATGCTTATTGTAAAGCTTCGTACACACCTGAACAACAAACCGAGGAACAAACAGAACAACGAACCGAACGGCAATCGGAACATTAATTTGGACGGTGCTACGTACGAATTTTAGAACAGATTCGCAAGTCCTGATTGTTCCACGAACGGTTTGCGGCGTTCCCGCAACTTGTCGGTTTTTTCTCCGACATCAAAGAAAATGCGCGCGAATGCGTTTGCAGGTTTGGACGAATCTAAACAAAACGGCGAACAAACTTATGCGGGAGAATTAAATTATTTATTTTTTGTCCTCCCTTTTGTGGGTTTGTTGTGTTTTAGGTAATATTATGGAGTTGACAGAAGAAAAATGTTTTAAATTAATCAGTGTTTAAGAATGCAAGAAAAAATGATGTCCCTATTAGCATCATTTGGGCGGGAAATTTCCAAAATAAAAAAAAGCGAAGTAAATTATAATTTTTACTCTTCTTTGTGCGTAAAAATTTGGTTGGCACTATCTTCTTGTTTTCCGCAATTTTCTCTTCTCAATAATAAATATATATGAACTGAAAACTACTGAAAATAATTATGGAACAGCACAAACGTTCCGTTTGTTGTTCGGATTGTGGAAATCATAAAAGATCGTTTGTCGTTCTGTTTGACTTTCGGTTCGTTGTTATGTTTGTTGCTCGGTTTGTTGTTCAGGTGTGTACGAAGTTTTACAACTTAAGCAACAAGATTAGTTTGTGATGTAATATTAGAAACACAAATTTATATCATATCAAATTTATGACAACTTAAAACCAAGAACGTGTATGTTATTGCTAAGAAATTATTAAGGAAAAAGCGCAATTGCAGTGTAAATATTTTTAATTAGATATTTTCGAAAGTTTATAAGTCCTCTATTGTAATCTTAATACTTAAAAGAAAATCCTGTTTATTAGCATTATAAGGAAATGGCTTTTACTTTATGAATAAGTTTCAATAACAATAGAATATTCTTGCTTGTTTAATTTACTTCCTTTGAGTCATATTGCTATAAGGATTGTTACATTGGTCATTTTGTAAACATTTCCTAAACAAAATTTTGATTCGATAATTAATCGAGCTATGGTGTTTAATTAGCGATACCTTCAAATATATTCTTTAAAGAAAAAATTAAGTAAATTACCTATTTTTTAAAACGTGCTTAGTGTAATGATTCATTCTACAGTCTTTCTATAAGATAACCCCTGCTGAGACTACCTGCTGTTAGAATTGTAAATGATACCCTTAAGCCCGCTTTACAATGTGCAAACTTTTGTTTACAGAAATTGTGGTGTCCAAGTTTTAAATTTCATGAGTGTACACAGTAAAAGTAACAATCGGAACATAAAAAGTTCTATGTGGTTACAAAAAGATAAATTAAAACTTTGATAAAAATTCTTTAACGGCATTTTAACTCAGTCTTGTCATCATTATTAACCCATCACCAAACTGTCAAGTATTTTTAGTATATTTTATACATTTAAATACAATAATAAGAAATTAAATGTTTGTTATAAAATCTTACAAACGTAAACTATAAATAAAAATATAACTTATCTGTTTTTAATTTAACCTAAATCCTATATAGAACACCGTATTTTACTATTAGTGCAGTAAATAGAGATATATTTTTGACAAAAATAATAGTACGATACCACCTACGCCATCTAATTGTAAATAGTATAAAGTACCTTGTATTCATGTTTTATACCGAAAATGAATTGACATTATATAGTTAATTAACATTTATATGCAAAGAAACGTGTGTTTTTTTCAACTTTTTTTTCCTGAGTGAAAAGTAATAAACCAATATTAATGGTGTAAAAGGAAAGTTATAAAAGATAAAAATACGAATAAAATGATTACCAATTGGACTCAATCAGGTAATAACTTTCCAAGAAAAATCGAAAAAGTGAAATATTTGGGTTTTTCTTTAAAATTTGTAAATCCGTCATTTTTTTTACGAAGTGCACATACCGCTACCATAATCCTGCAGCCGAAGAAAAAGATTGTAAAAGAAATGCAATAATTTGTGCTAATTTTATTCTAAAAAAAGCTAAATTCTCGTGTCTTAAATCAAGTGTAATCAACAAAATCAATTGAATCAATCAATAAGTATGTTTCCTAGATATTCCCAAGCAAATTGCAAAACAATCTGCATTAATAACGTAAATAAATCGGCAAAAGCGAAAATTCGTTAGCAAAAGCAAACGCGTTAAATCGAAATAAACATAATTTGATGGTCAAGGTCACAAAGTAAACCTGTAAAAGCAAAACACATTTAGTCCCAGTAAATTGTAATTTACAACGGAAGTCACACTAGTTTCCTAACGTGTTCTCGTTAGCGTGTTTGGGCCTTGGTTTTTTATCGCAACGGTTTTCTTATTATGATGGGATCACTGCGTTTGGCTTCTTAGAATGTCGATTAGAGCGTCGATCTTCTTGTCAAGTGTATTCGGTTGAAGTCACCACTTTGGCTTTATACAGCTTATTTTGAATGTAAGAAAAAACAACATGTAATAAAAGAATGTTTATTGATGTACGCGATTTGTTAGCAGTAATACTTCTGTACTACTTATTACACTACTACGGAATGTATATACATTTATATATGTTTTTTATTTAAATTTTATTAGAAGAAGTGCAACGGTGTGAATTATGCAAGATATGATGTGAAAACTATAAGAATATAACATCTAATGTGATTATGTGTTGTTGTAGATTATGTCCCCAAAATTTTTTAAAATACAAAACACCATTTTATTAGGTTAATAAACTACTATAAAAATATAAATAACCGTTAAAAACAAACATAACGTTGAGAAAAATATTTACTAAAAGAAAGCTGTTATTACATTATCTAATGTTCACAACAACGTAATAACAAAAACGTATTGTTAGCATGCTAATATTAATTTTCAATGTCACTCAGAAATTTGCATTTGATTAAGTTCAGCAGAAATAATTGTTAATACGCGTTTTTTTCGAAATGAAATCGCTTCCAAAAACTTTGTTTAGTGTTAATTCTACCTAAGACGGATTAAGCGCCACTTTATTATTCAAAATTAATCTTCATTAAATAGACGTAAGATTAATAAATTCATTAAGATTATTTCTCCTGTTTGATAAAAATGATATTATTGTTATACCGTTTTAATTTCTTACTTCCAGGTTTAAATTTGTTTTAATGATCCTTTGTGTTTGATGACTATAAATTAAAACATTAATGTGCAAATGGCGTGTAAGTACAGTTGATTACAGTTCAGCAAAAGATTTGTACTGTTGATTTAGTACTTTTTCCAACACCAGTTAATTGTTGAACTTTTATTTTACTTACTGAAACATATGCATATAAACAGACACGAAAATTAGTTTTGTTAGAACAAAAATTTAAATAGATTTATAATAGTAATTACATGTTTAATCGAGTAGGTACTTGTTATGAACTTAAAAGAAAGAGGCAATTATAAATTTAATTTATTAACTAGTAATTATGTAATTCTTTTTTAATATATTTTGTTAAATAATTCTGTTCATTGTGCTTAAGAGTTAATTTTATACATTGCATTTTCATAATTACCATATCAGGTGCACGTTTCATTTGATGTTAATAATTAATTATTAATTTTTATTAATCATTATAATTGGTTAAAATTAAACACACTGTACAGGTCAATACTGATCATTTGAGATACAATGTATTACATTAATAATCGCAATACTAGAATTAAAACGTAGATAAACTAACTATACTAAGTGACATAGAAAGAAGAACACCCAGTAATAATGAATATTTTGTAAATTTTTTTTGGGAATATATTTGTTTATATTAAGATAAAAAACAATCAGTTTTTCAGCCATATTGCCCTAGCGGTTGTTTTGTTAACCTCATTCAAAAACACTTACGATTAAGTAGCCCTAAAACAATGAATTAAGCATTTGTAAGTACAGTTGTCATTTAAGCGATTTAAATTGCATTTCAAAGAGCTTCTTTAATTCAATCACAATGCCTTCAGTGCGAAGACGCCATAATTTTCGGCAATTAAGCGAGTTTGATAGGGGTAGAATTGTGGGATTGCGTGAGGCTGGTTTGTCTATGAGAGATATAGCCGCTAGAACGCAACGGAGTTTAAACACTGTGGCAGTCTGTGTTCGGGCATGGAACCAAGAGGGCCGTACACGAAGAGCGAGAGGTACAGGACGTCGTCGAAGAACCACAGAACGCGAAGATCGCCGTCTTAGACTATTGGCTTTACGGGACCGCTTCTCTTCTACACGGGCGATTGCGGACCAGTGGTTTGAAGAACATGGAAGACCGATTGGGATGCGAACCGTTTATAGACGGATAAGAACCTTTGGGCTCTTTTCATACCGTCCCCTTTTGTGCTACCACTGACTCCAGAGCATCGACGTTATCGTCTAGCGTGGTGTAGAGAACGGGCAAATTGGGACCAAGAATGGAATTTAATTGTCTTTAGTGATGAATCCAGATTCTGTTTGGGTTGCAAGGGTGAGAAGACGGCGCGGTGAAAGACAAGATCCCCAATTTTCTGTGAATAGGCATGTGCACCACACAGTTGGAGTTATGGTATGGGGAGCTATTGCTATTGGAAGTAGGTCACCTTTGGTCTTCATTAGAGGTAACATGATCGCTGCGCGCTACATCCAGGAGGTCGTAGACCCCCATATTGTACCTTATGTTTAGACCATCCCCAACAGCACATTCCAACAAGACAACGCACGACCTCATGTTGCTAGGGTTTCTTTGGCTCATTTTGAGGCCAATCAAATTGCTTTGTTGCCTTGGCCACCAAGATCTCCCGATTTTTCGCCCATCGAGCACGTCTGGGATATTTTGGGAAGAAGATTACTCAATTTACCTCACCCTGCACAAACCCTAGCGGCTTTGCAGCATCAGTTACAGATAGCATGGGATGAGATACCTCAAGAAGAAATCGATCACCTCATTAGAAGTATGCCCAGACGTGTTAATGAGTGCACAAGACATCGTGGTGGAGCAACACATTATTAAGTTTTTTGAAGAAGTTAACAGTTTAATTTTTATCAAATTGTGATCGTTTACTAATCTAATTCGTATACACTAGTATACCAAAAATTGTTCAAATAAATTCATTATTACTGGGTGTTCTTCTTTCTATGTCACTTAGTATATATGATTAAATAATTAATAGCTCATTATAAGTGAGCGAAAACGGTGCCTTCCTCCGAAATAATAAACGCGTGCCTTTCTCCGATATAATAATGAAGGACCGTTTAAAATCCCTGTTTTATTAAATTAAATAACTTTATATTTTGCGTTTTTGAGTATTTACTTCTTGACGTTTTTTTAAACAACTTTTATTTTCTTAATTAACTTGAGAGAGTCGATTAAAATTTAAATTAATGTGTTGTTGTGATGTTTCACAACATACTGCCCCCGCCAAACAGAGGGTTGGCAATAAAAATTATTTGTGCAAGTCTGAATGCCTACAATGAGTTTGAGATCCAATTCCATTGTACAAATACGGATTAATTCCGAAAATAAAAAGTATTTTCTGAGAAAATGAGAATGTAAAAATGTAAATATAAATAAACAAAAAAAAATTTTATTTTTATGTTTTCGCAGAATGTATTAAAAGTTTGAACATCGAAAAAAATGTTACTGTGGTTCTCTTGTTTTAGGCACATCTTCTATGAGAAAGAAGGCACAATTTCGTAATTGATCGAGTAAATTCACCGAGTTGTGTTTTTAGGCGAACGACTCTGATCTTTCCTTGTGCATTTTGAAACGTTTCCAAAACTCTGGCAATAGGCCAATGCAAAGGAAGAGTAATTCTTCCTTCAGCAAGACTAAATCATTTTGTTGTAAATTTCTAGTTTCAACCATCCATTTTGATCAATTTTGTAAACGATTGACATAAACAACTGACCATTTCTTCCAAAAATGTTGTTGAATCTTTGAACATTTCTGCCAAAAAGATAATTTGTTTGTTGTTGAGTTGGAAATGTCTTTTTTTGGGTTAGCTGAAAGGCTGGTTTCTATAAAAAAATGTCCAAGACTGAGTGTTTGAAACTCTGAAGAGTCGTTTGAGAGAGCAATGAGAGGTCTAGAATTGAGGATAACTTCAATTTGAATTAATACGGTGACAAATTCTTCAAAAGTGAGTGAAGTTGAGCCTACAACACGTGAGATGTGGTATTATTGCAGCTTCCCAGAGACCTCCCCAATGCGGAGATCTGGGGGGAATGAACGCCTATTGAGTTTCATTTAGGAAAGAAAATTTTGAATAGAAATATTGATATAAGTATTTCGGAAATGGTAGTATGTTTTTTTTAAATATTTTTTGCACCCAGGAAATTAGTGGGTGTTACTATAAATAAATGAGGGGTTTATTTTTTAAGAAAAAAAAAAAAAAAAGAGGGAAGAAAAAAAAAAGAGAAGAGAGGGACAACAACAAAATGAAAAGAATTTTTTTTAACACAAATAATATGTGTGGGGGGGAAAAAATAAATAAGAAAGGACGACCAAAAAAAACTCAGACTTTTAAAATGGAGGGGGGAAAGAAAATTGTTTTTTTGTAAAAAAAAAAAGGAAAGGGTGAAAAAAATGAGTATAAAAAAAAAAAAAAAGAGGGAAAGGAAAAAAAAAAAAATATATGTGAGGGAGGGTGTATAAGGGGAAAAAAAAAAAGAAAAAACATAAATAAACATTCTAAGAGGGGAATATTGATATAGTATTTGAAAAAAATAATAAAATTTTTTTTAATTTTTTTTTTTTTTTAAAAAAAAAAAAAAAATTATAAAAAAAAAAAAAAAAATTTTTTTTTTAAAAAAAAAAAAAAAAAAAAAAAAAAAAAAAAAAAAAAAAAAAAAAAAAAAAAAAAAAAAAAAAAAAAATATTATTAATTATAATTATTTTTATTAAAAAAAAAAAAAAAAAAAAAAAAAAAAAAAAAATAAAATAAAAATTTAAAAAATTTAAAAAATAAATAAATAATATTTTTAAAAATTAAATTATTAATAATTAATTTAAATAAATAAAAAAAAAAAAAAAAAAAATAATTAATTAAAAAAAAATTTATAAATATTATAAATATTAAATTTTTTTTTTTTTTTTTTTTTTTTTTTTTTTTTTTTTTTTTTTTTTTATTGTTCAAAGTGTTCTTCTTGAACCTTTTTACAATTAGAGTAAGAGCGGAATTCAACTCAAAAATAACGATCGGACCTGTTGCTTTTGCTTGAAAATGACTAGCATTGTGAACAAACCGTAACACGTATGCCATTGTTCTATGCAATCGAGAAAATGACAAAAAAACTTGAAAATTGAATTTCAAAATTTTTCGAAAAATTGAGTGACAGTTAAATTTCCTTTCCTCGGGAGGATTTTAAACGAGAAAAAAAAACTTTCTACATTTTGCACTTTAAATTTAGGTTGAGCAAATATTTGAGACCGTTAAATCAAAAATGGAATCATCAGAGTTCATATGACCACGGGATAACATATCTTCAGGGTTATCCGATGATTTTACATGATTCCACAGATAGTCATGAGTGAGTTCTTGAATTTCAGATACTCTATGCGATACAAACGCTGCCCATCGACTGGCGTGACTTTTACACCAGTACAACCCAATTTGCGAATCTGTCCAAAGTGTGACAGAGGTAAGAGTTAATTTTCCTTTATAAATTGATACTACTTTCTTAATTAATTTTGACAACAATAACATGGCACAAAGTTCGAGTCTAGGAATTGTTATTGCTCTGATTGGAGCTACACGTGATTTGGATGTCAATAAATTACAAGACGCCGAATTGTCTGAGTAAATGGTTCTAATGTACACACAAGCTCCATAAGCAAGACTGCTTGCATCAGAAAAACCATAAAGTTCTACATCTGCAATACTTTTATTCAAAAATAATTACCGAGGAATTGTGAGATGTTTTAACAGAGAAATTAGTCTAGAGAGAACTTTCCATTCTGATAAAATTGAAGTGTCGACGTATTTCTTCATCTCAATCCACCTTATGTAACCACAATCTTTGCATAAGAACTTTTCCTTTAACTATAACAGGATTCACTAGTCCTACGGGGTCAAAGCATTGAGCGAGGTATGATAAAATTTTTCTTTTTGAAATTGGAATATCATCTAAAAGGTGAGAAGGAACAGAGATTTGAAAATTGTCTGATGAGGAGTTCCATTTTAGACCGAAAATTTTACATGGAGATTTCTCTAGATTAAAATCTACCTCTGTGGTTTGAGGGTGCGATATTTTTTTTTAGGAAATCATTTGAGTTTGAACACCATTTATGCAAGTTAAATCCGTGCTTAGAAAGAAGAGAAGTCAATTGAGAATAGAGTTCAGGTAACTTTTTTCCAAGTCACATCTAGACAAAATGTCGTCAACATAAGGTTGAGTGAGCAGAGCATCTGATGCTAAGGGATAATCGGAGTTATTGAGAGCAATATCGTTTAATACACGAGTAGCAGCATAGGGAGCAAAATTTGTTCCGTATGTGATGGTTTGAAGTTCCAAACATTTTAAAGATTGATGAGGTAACTCACGCCAAATAATGTTTTGCAGAAAATTTTGTCGAGAATTTGTGAAAACCTGCCGATACATTTTTTCAATTTTGGTTGAACTTTAAATCCTTTTAAAGTAATATCGTTTAATGAGAGTCCTGAAGACGTTTTACAAGATGCGTCAAAAACAACACGCAACTTGGTGGTCACGCTTTCATTTCTGATTACGCACAAATGAGAGATAAAATATTTCTTTTCTAATTTATTGTTAGTAGGGGATAGCGGGACATATTTTGCATGACCTAATGACACATATTCATCGATGAATTTTTTATATTTGTGAAACAGAGAGGGATCTTTTTCAAATCGTTTTTCTAGAGAAAAGAAAGGAAATCACCAAGATTGTGATGTTCATTTACAGATTTCAGAAGAATATCTACTTGATAATAACCATTTTAAAGAATTCGAGAAGAAGTTTTAAAAATTTCTTCAGATTTTTTATCATCTGAAAAGAAAGTGGGAGATTCCGAGAGCTTTTCGAGTTTCCAGAACTTTGTTAAGAGATTTTCTAACTTATCTGTATCATTTAAGTGGTTAATGGAGTGATGAAAATATGATATTGAAACAAATGGTTGAAATATATAATTTTCAGGAACGTTTCCTGATATAATCCAACTCAGATGCGTATTTAACAAAGCAGGATGACCTCTGCCTAATTTCACTAGACCGTGTGTCAGAAGTGTGTAGTAAACATCTGCTTCAATAAGCAAATCTATATCTGATGGAGTGTGGAAACCAGGATTAGCTAAACTTATCTTGATTCTGGGATTTTAAATTTGTCCGAATGTATTCTTGTTTGAGGGAGTTTGTGAGTTATTTGCTCTAGTATTGCACAACAAACTTTGAATCTTTTAGTGAGATCTATGTTTGAGTGTATGTACATGTTCACAATTTTATTTGAGAATGTTTGTTTTGAAAAATTCCAGAAATATTCAAAGTTTTATTATAGGATGTATAACCGAACAGTTTGTTATCACAATCTTTTTGTTTGGATAGGTCGTTCTTGCGCAGTAAACAATTATTTTTTTGGGGTTAGTAGTAAGAAATTATATTTTTTTTAAAAAGAAAAAAAGAGAAGGGTTTAGGAGGTGTGTTTGAGAATTTGAGGGTCCGTTTGTGTCTTTAGAATAAAGTGGAAATAACCTTGGGTTATTATTTGACAGCTGAGTTTCATTCGAATGCAAAAATTCTCATTGTTTGGTAAATTGCGAGAGAAACCTTTATTTTGTGCGTTTGAGAAAGAAGTAGTGGTTTTGTGTTGATTTTGAGAAAAACCTAATTTTTCTGAACAATTTAGCCAACCATATTGTATGTGTAGCGTAGTGTAATGTTTCTTAGAGCAATTAAAACAAGTTGAATTTGATGAACAACTTTCCACCGTATGTTTTGTGCCTAAACAGTTTGTGCACATTTTTTTACTTTGAACAAACTTTAATCTTTCTTGAGGAGACATTTCCAAAAATTGTGCACAACTGTAAATTCTATGAGATTTGTTACAACAAATGCACGAGAGAACTAAATTATCACTTTTCGAGTGTAGCGTCACTTTACTACATTTTGAGTTAACTTGTGCTTCATCCCCTGAGATGTTTTCTAAAACAACACAACGATTTTCAAGAAATTCAAAAAATCTGTTAAATTTGGCAATGTCGTTAAATCACGACCTTGCTCAAACAATTTCTTAAAACCATAATCAAGCTTTTGTTTTAAAAGAAATATAAATAATGATTCAAAAGGCGTTTATCAGAGAGTTTCATATTTTTTAGTGACTCTAGGAATTTTTTGCAAGTTGTAACCAAATCTCTCAAACTTTGTGAATTACATTTTGTTATACAAGGAGCATTTAACAAATTTTTAAAGTGAGAATTAACAATCTTTATGAGCACTACGTTTCAACCATTTTCCCCAACTTGTTCACACACTTACTGGTGAATTCTTTGAGAACTATGCATTGTTTATTTTCAGAAGTCCATGTATGGTTTGCGGTAAATGAACATTCGATCTGTTGTTGTGCGCTCGTTTTTTCGATAAAAGTTTTTTAAATAACTTTGCATTTGATCGGTGTCACCAAATATTTCCAGAAAGAGAAACTTACCATAATTTCGGTGTAAACCGCATGGTTCTAGTATACAAGAAAAATCTGATGATGACCTAACCAACCAACAAGAGCTCCACAGACATAGGTATGGAGTTGGCAAATCTCTGAGCTAATTCGTAGAGACCGTGTAAGACGTCTTTGTTACCAAAACAGTTCTTAGTTGAGTGGAGAGTAAAGCATCTAACCATGCAAAAGTTTCATGTTAGGATGCGCCAAGTTAGAATGGCTTATTTGTGTGGCTATTTAAAACACATTAATGAGTGGAAAATATAGTATTTTCTAGAAGGTTAGTTTATTAGAAATGTTTAAATCAGAATCTTCTGTTCCTCAGACATTTAAAGCTTCTGTCTTGTAAAGCACGGGCCATTTAGCAGTTGCATTTTGAACCACTGTTTATTTGAAGTACATGAATTTTAAATGTCATTACAAATTGACAGATTGTTAGTTAAAAGTCTGAATTTTACGAAACGGTAATACATACGCTTAAAGAAAACTGGGAAATATTGAGAACTTACTTCTAAAGTGGTGAGTTACGTCGTTACGGTCAATGATGAGCGCTATCGTGACATGCTCACTCAATTTTTGTTTCTAAAATTAAAGAACAATGCCAGGACGACATTTGGTTTCAACAGGACGGGGCTACTTGCTATACAGCCAACGTAACAATCCAACTTTTGAGCACCAACCGAATAATCAGCCGAAATTCTGATGTCAATTGGCCGCCTCGAAGCTGTGATTTGAGCCCATTGAACCTTATCATGGGGATCCGTTAAGGATAAGTGTTACGCGAACCATTCAGAGACAATTGAGGCTTTGAAACACAAAATCCAAGTTGCCATTCAAGAGACACAGGCCCAGACAATCGAATATGTACTGAAAAATTGGGTCGAGCGAATGGGGTACTGTAAGGCCAGCCGTGGCAGCCATTTAAATGATGTTGTGTTTTATTCTTAAATTTCAAGGTTCCATCTTTCTAATAAAACCGGAAATTTGAAAAATATTCACTAGTTTTTTTTTATTCATAGACGGATTAAGAATAGTTCCGATAAGATCCGACGTACAGTATATGGAAGCCCAAAAAACAGGTAAAGACAAATCCGATATAGACCGAATTCTCAAGCTTCCCAAAGAAATAGGTAAGAAGGTCCAGTTTTGGTATCCATTAACAGTTACGAAGAAGGAATAAAGTCATGTGTGGGTTTATATAAGACAAGTCCTTGGCCAAGGATGTAAATTTTTTCATGATATTTGTTGCAAGTAAGTTTTTGAATTTTTTAAATTAGCTGTCAACCTTTACTTTTTGCTAATTTGTTTGAAGCACCTCCAGCTGTTTTAGTAAATACTGGATTGTATTCCACGCGACTAGAAATTTTATCAATGCTGGTTGTTTTTTTTAATAATGAACAACATTTTTTTTCACGCCAAGCGGGTTCATATACAGCTATTAAGAAAAATTGTGATTGAAGACTTACAGAAGTGTTTTTATCGCACAATTTTGCTATTTTGTATAATTCTTCAACATTAACGGTAGATAAATTTTGTTTTCTTTTTGAAAATTGTATCATTTTTTTAGCATCTTTTAAATTGTGAATACAATTTTTAACATTTTATAGACTAACCTTATCTTAGTATCAATAAAGTTTGTTGTCCTGGATTGTAGTAAGATTGTGTTGATCTTCTATGTTTCTGCGTCGAGTGCACTTTTTTGATTCATTGGAGAATTTTTAATCGATCAGTTATACTAATTTTAACAGGCGTAAATTTACGTAAGTTGAATATTCAAAGAGTATCTAACTTTACCTTGAATATAAATTTTGAGACTATTAAACTTCGATATTTGAATTTAAAACGTTGAATGATGAATGAATGAACACGCTCTCCCCTCTTCTTTCTTTTACACCTTCAACGCTCAGTATTAACTTTTAAAAAGTTTTTGTCTCACATATAGTTCACTTCCTTTCACTTCAGCACATAATAATAGTCTGCACATTTTAACTTTGTTCAAAACAAATTTAACCTTCATCTAAACAACGTCTATTTGCACACAAAGTTCCGAGAACACTTCAATAGACAACACCCCTACACTCAATGTCAAATCCCCATTTTCAAACGTTACAAATAAAACTTAACTACTACACATTTTTTTATTTTACTTATATTTACGGAAAATATTTATTTATGCACAAACTAAATTTTTTATAAACAAAAATACAGATTGACTTTTTTAGAAATTCTTAAACTCTAAATAAATTTAATTCTACCTCTCATTTAAAACCTATTATAAATCTTTATATAATCATTTTTGATTTAAATGAAATTTTATTTATTAAAAAAATGTTTACTGCTACTACACTGGATGTCTTACTTGTATAAAACGGCCGCACTTTTTTTTTAGATATCAATTTAAAAAGCAATTGTTGGAGCAATTAAAATAACATTTATTAACGTTTGATTTACAGTTATTTTAAGTCGCACGCTATTGATGACAGCCGTTTGGGGTATAGCCACTGATACCAACCAACACATATGCCAGATGACCAAGTTCCGTTTATTTATTTCATATTAAAATTTTGTTTGCCTAAGTTTGTTTTGATTTTTTTCTTATCTGTATTTGGAGATATGAAGAGAAGGTTAGCTTTTGTGTTAGCTCCTCTTATCGAAAGTATTTTTCTGTATAATTTAAAAAAATGTTGTATTTAGAATAAGTTATTTCTTATCACTTGTCTTGTGGTACCTCCTTGGTACATTTTCAAAAATATTGTGTTATATTTAATTCTGTTTGTTGCAGAACCAACGTGCAAAATATCTTCTTTAAAATAAGTTATCAAATTCTCAACTGCTTCGCTTCAACACCATTTTAACTTAAACCACACAATATGAAAGAAATTTTGTCTCCAAGTTTTTTTTCATACATGAAAAATTTAAGTATTCCTTATGGTAAACGCCCTGAAACTTTTTTTTTCTATTTTAGGGGTGAGTTTGCAATGCTCTACGGTAAAAACTCACACCACAACTATAAAATTGTTCCTCAACTTGTTTTGTGGTCACATTCGATATTTGTTATAATAACACTTTTCTTATATTCTAAACCATTTTTTATTTGTTACAGAACTCCTCAAACTGTTCTCAAACACATTTTCAAAATCTTTTTATTTATTTTTATTTTATTTTATTTATTTTTTTGTGGTTTCTGGTGTTAATTTTCTATTTTTGTATCAATAGCACCAAGTAAAGCGTCACCAAAACTAAACATTTTTGAAAACATAAATTACTCAGGTCAAATTTTTGTTAACAACAATAAGCTTTTGGGAAAATTTGTTGAAAATTATTATAATACTACTATATTCAAGAAATATCATAAAGATAGTTTAACAATAAACTTAGCCAAGTAGCACATTAATCGTCACTACAATTCTTTAAGTAGATTGAAACTTTAAATAGTCAATTATAGGTAGCGCTACGCATTTTTTTTCAACCAAAAAGTAAAATTTTCTTTATTATTTAATGTACCACTAAGAAAATTGTAAATATTACTCTCTAAAATACTATTAAGTTTTCTAACTGTATAGTAATAAGTTCAGCAATACTGACGTATTTGTTACTAATATTATAATATTATTATTATTAACTAATCAGTATTCGTAACCAAAAAGGAAATTGTGTGAGTAATCGTCACTGCAGAATTTTACCTAATACCAACTAAAAAGTATTCGTGACTACATAGTATTATATCTAGCAATTATAATGTTACTAGTTTCTATTTAACTACTTTAAAAGGTGTTGAATTTAAATAGCCTCAAAAGTCACATTTTTGTTATTGTCACTTAATAAAATAACTCAATGGTAAAATTAGCTACTGGTTGATGGGTCGCAAATATGGCCACATTAAAATTACAGACATACTACAAAGGAAAGAAATTTTGACAAATATTTATGTTGTAATAATTTTATTTCAATATACATATTAACTTTAAATCTTATTCTTGTTTCAAAATCTCAACAAAAGAAACATTTAAACGTGTATAATTAAAACTTACACAAAAATATGTTGATATTTTTGGTTAAAAATTTGTTAAAAATTACTTATTTTACAGGCGCTTTTATTTTTCATTAGTATCGGGTCTACATTTGTCAATAATATTGTGTGCGTTAGTATTTTTGAGTTAATATAGGAGTTTTGTGCAACTACAACATTATAAAGAATATATTTAATCATGTTTCTTTTATTGTTTAAATTTCGAAATGTGGTTATGAAACAGTTCTATTATTTAAATATAGTTCAATAACATCTTGTTACTGTAAAATGATATTTTAAAATAACCATGTTGCAAGAATATAACCAATGTCTTCTAGTCCAAAATTTGAAAAACTTTTAATTACATATTATAAATAATTAAGATAAATAGAACCGTCCCCATTATTTATTGTTTCGTCGCAATTTTTTTTTATTTTATTGCAAATGTTTATATTTTTTATTTTGAATCACTAACAGTTTATTAAGTATTAAACTGGTACCAGATAGCACGACGTACTTTTCAAACTATGAACTCTAAGATCTGTCACGTTTCTGTGGTGTGATGACAGCATTTATGTTTTGTCTATGTTCGATTGTAAGATTTGAAAGCACAAAGTAAGCTGCGATTTATTTGTAATAAGTGATTTTTTTCTATTTACTTAATGGTTACTTTATTGTACGTTTATTGGTTATAGATCATTTTTGAAATACATGTCTTTTTTGGCTGTTATAGATTTTTTAGAAGTAATCGTAGGTTGACAAACCCAACAAGCGGACAATATGTTTCATTAAATTCCTAAATATTAGACAATTATGACTATGAACCATCAATGACTACAGAAACGCTATTGAAAAATAGGTACAGATAAACGACAATCTGATGAGATTAAGCCATCAATAGCGACTGTAGCTAGTAATATATCAGACCCACATCATGCGATTGGTGCAAATATTGACACTGGAGCAGTAGCCAGTTATCCCAAAATGGTACCTCGCTACCCTGGAAAATTCATCAGTTGGACCGTCTAGCTAATGCAAAACTATTTGGTTTTTCGCCTCTCCCTCTTGCCGTTTCTAAACGTAAGAAACCAAGCAAGAAGCTACCGTCACTGCACATAACCAGCACTCGTCCCTTAGAAACTAAAGAAACTGAAAAAAATTAAAGTAGAAAAGAAAGAAGTAAATCGGAAGAGAAGAGAGGAAGATGCAAAAAGAAATCTGAAATACGAAAAAAAGATCCAAAAGGAGTAAAATGAGCAAAAGAAGAACATCAAAAAAAAACAAAAACCCAAATATGTAAGACAACTGAAATTTGATAATAACAAATAATTCTCAGATCCCCCCATAGCAATCAGTTATAGTTACCAGTTTAGGATACATGGAGGTTGGTAATACATACATATACAGGGTGGCCCATTAGTGCGAGGGAGGTGGATATATATGAAAATATTGGAGTTGTAATAAAGGTTTTGGAAATCAATGAGATGCACATTTTAAATTTATTTTTGTTATACAAAGTGTTCCACAAAAGTGCGACATACCAAAGTTATGTTTTTTTAAATAGAATTACTTATTTTTTATTACAAATTTGGATTTCTTGAAAAATTCTATTGTGACTTTATGCATTATATATAGTGTCTAAAATGGAGGATTTTCGTATTATTTCACTTTTTCCGGAAAAATTAACTTTTCGAAATAATAAGATTGTAGGATCTAACTCTTACGGATTTTTGCGGATCTTTAAGTAAGAGTTAGATACCTACAATCTTATCATTAGAAAGCTTATGAGATTCTACATTCAACGGCACATAAAAAATAATGTAGTGCTATTTGAAAAAATTAAGTAATCCATGAATTTAGAGAGTTCAATTTAAATAACTGATTACTCAAAACTAAACTAGGTTAGAAAAGTGAACAACCAGCTGTAGTTAGCACATGTAATGCATGTAAGCTGCGAAATCGCAGTTGGATAAATTGCAGGATAACTGAGTTATTTAATTTTTTCAAAAGGTCAATTTTTCCGGAGAAAGTGAAATAATGCAAAAACCCTCCATTTCAAACACTGTGTATAATGCATAAAGTCACATTAGAATTTTCCAAGAAATCCAAATTTGTAATAAAAAATGGGTTGTTCTATTTAAAAAAACATAATTTTGGTATGTCGCACTTTTATGGAACACCCTGTATAAACAAAAATAAATTTAAAATGTGCATCTCATTGATTTGCACAACTTTCATTGCAAAAGTTTTTTTCTAACCCCTATATTTTCCGATATATCCACCTTTCTCGCACTAATAGGCCACCCTGTATATTTGATATTTTGTGAGTAGATTCCTATTGCAGAATCATACACACTTTCTTTCTACGACTTTTCTTAAAACTGCTGCTTTTCGAGAAAAACATAACCGCATTATTTGAGCTGTCGGACTGCAAAATAGCAGCATATAATTTGTCGGACATTATGACCGTTTAATCTCTTATTAATATGTGCGAGCGCGCACCTACTTTCGATTCATTTTACGAATTCCATGTACTCTGCATTCATATTGATTAGTCAACTGATGAATATTAATGTAAGTGATGAGGCCAGTTATTGTTCATAATTGTCTGCTCTTTAGAGAGCTATAGTATATTATTAAATTAGTTGTATAAGCAGTCTATTGTTCAACGAGAGGAATTATGGAACGAGTTCAACAATAGACCTTAAAGGGTGTACAGAAACTCCTGAAAAACAAAAACCAGAGATTCCTCAGAAAATTTTAAAAAAATTAAACAAAATTCACATAATCAAAAAATTTTCTAAAGAAAATAAAAATTTTTTAAAAAAAAGCGTTAAAAAAAAAAAAAAAAAAAAAAAAACAAAAAAACAACAAATAAAAAAAAAAAAAAAAAGTTTAATTTTTTTTTGTTTTTAAAAAAAAACAAAAAAAAAAAAAAAATTAAATTTAAAAAAAAAAAAAAAAAAAATAAAAAAAATATAATTAAAAAAAAGTGTAAACTAAATAAATAAAAAAATAAAAATTTTTATTAATTTAATAATTAAAAATAAAAAAAAATAAATTAAAAAAAATTAAAAAAAAAAAAAAAAAAAAAAAAAAATTAAAAAAAAAAAAAAACTACAAAAAAAAACAAAAAAAAACATATAAAAAAATTTAAAAAAAAAAAAAAAAAAAAATTTTTAAAGGTAAAAAAAAAAAAATAAAAATGTTTTTTTTAATAAAACCGTTCTATTTAAAAATATTACAAGCCCTCTTCAATCTATCCCTTAGAAGCATTTTCGGATAGATGAATTGGGTTAACTTGTCTTAAATTATCTGGAATCTCCGGTCTTGGTTTGTCAACTTTGTATAACAAATTTAATACAATATTTTTTCCAATTGCTTTATTATTCTAGTAAATGTAAAAAATTTCTTTGCTGAATATAGTAACTTATATAGAGTGCGCTGCTAAAATATTATTCAACGCTTTTGCGTGTAATAAAAAAATTTTTATTACACTCAATTGGAAAAATTTATTTTCGTGACTTAACGCATGCGTAACATGCTGGCTTTGTCTAGTATTAATAATTTTCGATATATATCGAAAAACATATCTTCATAAATTCGACATATTTGGACGTCAAACTAGCCAAAGTAAAGCAGTAATTTTGTTGGACAAAATGATTTTTGAATTTCTTGTCAAAATAGCTTCAACATCCGAAAATATGAAGTATATAATATATCAAAAAACAATAGGTCGAGAAATCGAAATATTTTGGACTTGCGTGCTTGGAAAAGCAGCAGTTCTGAAAAAGTCGTAGAAGGAAAGTGTGTCGGACTTAGCAATAAGAAGCCACTCACAAAGTATTAGATATGTATGTATTACCAACATCCATGTATCCTAAACTGATAACTATTGTGTTAAACAAAATAATGATGATAATTACGTCGGAGACATAGATAAATTATGTTTAGTTTGTAACGAATCCGGTAAAGATGAAATTTTGTACACCTGCTCTTTATGTCTAAAATGGGGCCATGTTGAATGTACTGGTGTGATTACAGCTGAAGCAAAACTTAAAGCATGTTTGTGACTATTGCAAAAGAAATTAACATAATTTAGCTCTTTCTAGTAATTCTCTTTTGCTTTCTTTATTTTACAGGCCTAGTTGCGTCATCTTACTCACATGTGAGGGATAAGATTTTGACATAAAGAACCCTTTAAATCTAAATGTATAGCGATTACTCGGAGATTACAAGTTATTATGTTGAAATCACGTGAAGAAATCACTATAATAAGCTTATCTTACCCCTCATTTCTTTACTATTGTATCTAAATGCGTACTTTTTACTTTGTAATGTATTTTATTAAATTCTAATATTAGCAACCATATCGATTTACGCCTAATGTTAGGCAACTTAAGTAGCATTCTTGATGCGTATATGTTGGAACTTCACTTTTCTTTGATTTGAGTTGAGATAGTAACTACATAATCTTATAAACACTATGAAAACTTTGAAAGTTTTTAAAATCAAAAACTTCATTTGTGAAAGTTAAGTTACTGCGCTAGTTTTGTCTTCTTAATGCGCTCGGGTTTTATTGAATCAATACGTCTGTTGCGTTTTCTGGTTTGTGTTTGCGCTTTTATATTGTAATTTATTATTGACAACAATCTTTCCTAATATTTGTTTTGGTATCCCTAAGTATTTTAGCAATAAATACGCTAATTGGCATTTTGAACATTTTAGTACAGCTGTTTTATTATATATTAAACGCGCAAAAGTAAGTATAAACAAAGTCATTGAATATATCTCTATACGTTTGTAAAAAATCTAACTCAAAATCCAGTAAGCATAATAAAATTTAAATATTATTATTAAAACCAAAAATTAGAACACCCTATATATTTAATTAAAAAGTATTTGCTTCAAAGTTTAAAAAAAATTCATAAAAACTTTAATGTAGCTACTTTATAGACCATTATCCTTGTATTATAAATTTATGTTGATTATTAAGTACGTCCACTTGCGAGCAAAGAAATCTATCGACCTCACACTTTTTATTTTGAATGCATTTTTTTCAGTAGCCAAAATCATATTAAAAGAAACAATATGTTCTTGGAAAGACCGTACATTAAAGTTTTCAAACTTTTTATTTACTAAAGAGTGGAGCTTTAAAACAAAATCTACTATAAAATCAAGTCTCCTTAGAAAAATTCTGATTGTTTGCTCAAACATGAGTGATTAATTTTGCATTATCTGTGAAAATAATTGATACTGCACCTGAGGTAGCTGCTGAAGTCGTCGCTTGTATACAATTTGGGCAGCGATTTGTTGCTCAACAACTGATACAGAGTCAATCAAAGGTTCGACGGGTGTACCAGCAATTTGAGGAGACTGAATGGTTCAATCGAAGACCAGGAACAGGTAGAAGTCAGTGTACATTAGCAAGATATAAATTATTATTTTAATATCATTGAGGAGCCGTTGACTCATTCCGTCATGTCCGAGGAGTGACTGTCAGTAAGTGGACAGTAAGACCAAGAGTATGGCAGACAAACTTGACACCCCACAGATCTGCCACTGCAACTCATTGACAAGCGCGGTTTCGTTGTGCATTGGACAATCTCAATTGGACCTTGGACCAGTGGAGGTCTGTTTTGTTCTCCGGATATGTCTCAAAGGCAACGATTGATGAGGACAGTTTCAAACGACATATGTATTGTTTTTTTTTAATCTGATTTCTGGTGGCTGAAATAAATGCATCTAAATACAAAAGTGTGAGTTGCTCGCGAGTTTATATTCAACACAAGTGACTCTGTTAATACCTTTGATGATATAAAAGGAGATATGACATATTACCGACACGATTTTTTGATGTATTTCTAATATTCAGCGATGTGGGCATGCCCAGCGTTTTGTCAATTGAACACTCGTCGAAGGTGTGGGCAATGTCGGCATAGTGTCCGTCGGCGTAGTGTCCCTAGTCGCTGATATTGACCATCCAAAAATTGTATCGGCATTGTGGGCATTTGTCCCAGTCTCAGATAAAGTAGACCGAACTGAAGGTTAGCTTAAATTGAGACCTAAATGAAGAATAAAGCAAATGTGACTGTTTGAATATGAAATATGTTCAAGATTTTCCTTTGGGCTTAAACAAGACGAATTTAAGACTTAGATTCTATGAATATGAACATTAGTGATTATTCTAATACAATTACAATAATAATGAACGCTGTACACTTTGTCTTTTCGGTACTCGTCAGAGATTAAAAAGCTTTACTATTGTAAAACTTCCGACTGTAGTATATTTTAAAAGTTTGCGATAACTGTTTTCTTTAACATTCCAGTAAACGTTGTATCTCTGGTTATATGGTTATATTATAACTAAAAATTGTGACAGAAATATAACCTTGATGAATCTACCATGATTACAATTGTTCAAGATGTAATTTTTATATTAATAATCTCTGAGCCCTTCCACAAAAGTGAATCTGTGGATGATCTCAATTTCTACTGGCGGAAGCCAAAAAACGTAAATTATCTTATATAAGCTTTAAGCGAATTGATGGTCAAAATTAAACAAAGATTGCAATTATAGGAAACGTTAAATTAGCCAAGGTTTTAAACCAAGTTTCAAAAGAGAAACAAACACAACCGAAAGTTTTTAAACAAATTGTTCCAAAAACATAAAAAAATTAATGACTATTTCAGGGTTTTAGCAGCTGTCACCACGTAATGACATAACAAACAAAATTTTAAAATCGTATTCTTATAGTGTAGGCAATTTAGATGAAATAACGACGAATAGAAGAAAACATTTATAAAGTTTTGAAATTTTGGTTATGAACTCCCAGTAGGAACCCTAATACAGATCCGAAAAGTTTCCACCTCTCCGGGCGAATCTTCATCCTCTTTTCCTCAAAACAACCACCAAACGTGCAATCACGACATTTTTTTGCGTTGTGTACAAAAAATGTTATACATTTTTTGCCTATCTCCCACCCAACGCTCATAAATGACCTTTGAAAATAAGCACAGTTTTAAGCGCAAACGCAAAAATTAACCTTGCCTTTTGCGTCAATTATCTTAAAAAGTATTAGGTAAGCAAAAAAATGTATAGAAGGAAAATTGTAGAGCAGTTCTTTTTCTCAGATCTCAGATCCATATTAGATATAATATTTTTGAAAATGTATTAGTGGTAATATGATGATTTTTATACCTGTGCATTCTACACTTTGAGCGCGTTTCCACACCACCCTTGAAGTAGAGCTCTCAGTGCGTTTTCCCTGGAGGCCTATTCCACTAATGAAATAAAAATATTTATTTAATTGCCTGTGCAAAATGGTCCACCTCGATGGAATTTACACAACTCTGCCCATAACAATTAGATCACATTGTAGAGCAGCACAGGCCAACATTTACACAGCTGTATTGCTTTCCACAACCCTTTTCATGCCGCAAGATATGAGCTGCAGAATTAAGGCTGGAGCTGGTGCTTGAGTCGTGAGCACTGGTATTAGAATGTTGTTAGTTTGTTCCAGCCTCATTCAGTTGCTCCCAAATGTCTTCCTTTCCAATGAGTTTGATAAAAAACTCGATATAAATATTGTGTTACTGCAGCAGATGTAGGTGGTAGTCTGGACAAAATGACTGCGGTATTCGACTGATCAACTAGCTTATTAAATAAATTGAATAGATAAAGATGCAATTGAAAAAGATGTTTCTTTTCGGGGTGCTTTATATAGAGCAAGCGTAAATTTTTGATGAAGGATTATTAAATACGGCAACCACTTCTTGTAAATCCTTTATTATATTTATTAAGTTTACGGTCTGTGATTTTTCTTTGCCAAAAAAGGCAGAATTGGTATCACAGCCACTAAACGCATGAGCAAATAAAATATTATCTTTGCAATCTTTTAAAACTGTTGAGTTTTGTAAGTCTTGAGAACTGTACACCTTTTTCTTAATATTTTCTTGGGTGTCTCTCAAAAAGCGAATGTCTTTCTCTAGCGGATAAAGAGCGATAAGGAGTGTAAGCAAATGGATACCTGCCCCATATTTCTCAAGTATCTTTAAATGGAGCTCAACAATAGAAAATACACAAAGAAATTATCATATGACCACTAATACTTTTTCAAAAATATTTTATCTAACATGGATTTTGTAGAGAACTGCTCTACAATTTTGCTTCTATGTGTTTTTTTGCTCACGCTAATACTTTTCGAGATAATCGACGCAAAAGACAGCGCAATGCTCATTTTTGCTTTTGCGCTGAAAACTATTTTTCCAAGGTCATTTATGAGCGTTGGCTGAGAGATGCGCAAAAAAATTATAGAACATTTTTGTGTAAAATGTAATGTTGAATCTAAAAAGTTCTATATCTTTTTCTCGACAGAGTTACAGTTTACGTGCAAAACGCAAAAGACCATTGTGAGGTTACGTTTGGAGGTGGTTTTTTGAGCAAAAGGGGATGAAACTCTACCCGGGGGGTGGAATCTTTTGCAGATTTGTATTTGAATTTTGCTGGAAATTCACAACCAAAATTTCAAAACTTTATACATTTTTCTTCTAAAAAATCTAATTTACCTACACTGTTTTTTTTTCAATAAGATGTGACTATGAAATGTAATAAGACGATCTTAAGAAAAGTTCTGCTTGGCCAAGATGGTCTTATTAGGAAAAGAATAAGATTTGCTCATTTCAGGAATTATAAATGCTAGAATTAGAATAACAAAATCATCGTCAAGTAAATGCTTGAGAAGCAACTATGAATACCACTCAACATAAGTTGACCATATGCGTGTTTATGGGGTACCGGGAAAGATTGGGTGACTACATTTATTTAAATTTTAATAACAGTGTACCATTTTACTTGTCATCTCTTTATATGTACTCTGTAAACAATGTTATCAAACTACATCAGAAGTAACATTTTTGTTTGAGCCTTTAAAACAATTTCCGATGATGATAAATAAGAAAGAAAAAATTTAATGTATCCATTTTGGAAACTATTACACAAGATGCGTCACGACAAGCTTAAGCTGTCTGTATACCATAAACTAATAACTTTACAATTCTGAACATTTGTATGCAGATATTCATTGTAAATAATGATTAAATACTTAAGAGTTTCGCTCATACTTGATAAACGTGAATGAATCCAATTTGTAAAGCATACCTACAATATGTTTAGACATTCGACTAAAATTACATTTCACGAAACTTGAATAACTTATCTATTTTAAATTGAATACCAGTCTTTTATTTTAAGAAATTTAACGTTAATTGTTAAAATAAGTTTACATTTACTTATGTATTTTAGGGCGTTACGATCATCAAGCTCTAAATATTTATACATTTACTATTATACTTTTGGACGTCCGTTGGTTTAATAGTTAAGTAATTTACTAAATTTGAAATTTTCTGGTACTTTTTGTTATCGCACTCCGATTTATGAATAAATAACTGTATTATCACCTCTTAACTGTATTCTTTGTTGAGATTCTGTGCCTTTAAAGAACGAACATATCTCATTTTGTTTTCAAACGTCAATAAGTCTGACATTTTTCGACTGAGTATTCGGCTTCAAAATTCAAGTTTTTACTTTTCACTTTTTTACTACCGGAGAGAATAGTATATTGTTTTATTAGGATTGGCGAGGCAAAGCGTAGCGTAACCGAGCTGATGCAAAATTGCAAGACAAAAACGCACTTTTAATCTGAATAAAAGATGTTATATTTTTTTTTCCAGCCGAAATTATCCATTTACTATTATTTTTGCTTTGAAGTTATTGAAACTACATTGGGACAATAAAACAAAAAAAACTTTCAATAACTGGCTCCAGGCATATGGGTAATGAACAGAAGTAATCTGGAACTTTTAGAATCTCCACTATTTCAAGATGGGCTGGAGGATTTTACAAACAAATTTTTTACAAAACTTCTCCTGCTAATTAATCGGTTGAAAGATCTCCCAGTTCACTACGGATATGTCTTACTCAGAAATTGTTTGCTGATCCCTAAACTGTCATATTTCTTACGCACCACACTATTATGGAAACTAACTGCTAACATACAACATATGGACCTGGAAATCAAAAAGGCGTTGGAAGAGATCATCAACATTCAACTAAATGTCAACAAATGAGTTCAAGCTATTTTACCTGTAAAATATGGTGGTTTGGGTATAAATAAAATCGAAGATATTAACCTCCCGGCTTTCTTGGCATCTTCCTATAAAGTGAAAAATCTCGTGTCTATAATGATTGATACAAAAGACTACGAGACAAATCTACCCTTTTTGCGAGAAGCCTTGGAAGCTTGGAATCACTTGAATCCTAACATTACGCCTCCTGCATGTGCTAAACAATTTAATTGGGACCAATGTTATTGAAAAAGAATCATTAATTGATATGATTTTTAAATCACCATCTGACAAATTGCGTCTCAAATCTCTTCAAAATAAATTCTCCGGTGCGTGGATCAATGTCATTCCCAACTCTAACCTAAGGACACTGCATAACGACAAAACATTTAGAATCTGCACAGGGATACGTTTAGGCGCTCCAATATGCCGGCCTCACTACTGTCATTGTGGTGAAGCTGTGGACGCACTTGGCAGACATGAACTGAGCTGCAAGAAAAATGCAGGAAGATTTTCTCGGCATGCTGAGTAAAATCATCCAACAGTCTCTTGCTTCTATACACATACCTTTGAGACTGGAACCTGGGGAACTTTTCAGAGAAGATGAAAAACGACCGGACGGAATGACTATGATCCCATGAACAAAAGGGAGATATTTGGTTTGGGATGCAACTTGCGTGAACACTTTTGCAAAAAGCAACATTCCTTCAGGGGATTTTATTCCTAGCAGTGAAGAAAAAGCACCGTAAATACGCAACAATAAAAACCAATCACAATTTTATTGCTTTTGCAGTGGAGACTATAGGACCTTGGTCGGACGGGGCAGTGCAACTTATTGAAACCATTGGCTCACAACTTAATAAGACTTCAGGTGATAAAAAGGCGAGATTATACCTAATTCAACGAATACCACTCGCAATTCAACGTGAAAACGCAATAAGTATTCTTGGAACCTTCTCATCCTCTCAAAAACTAGACAAAATTCTTTATAATTTAAGGATAAATGTAATTAATAGGTACACCTGTCAAATAAATTATAAAGTTTAAAAAAAGTAGGTAATTAGGATATATAGTCGTAGTCATGAATACTTTGTCAAACATTAGTGGCCATATTACAAATTGATTTGTAATTGTTTGTGGTTTAATTTGTTAAAAACTATGTAAAAATGGAATGTAATGGAGATTTAAGTGTACTTAAGGAGATATAGGATTGTGCAAAAGTGGTTTCGTTGAATCTTCTTCCAAAGAAATCTCGAGAAATTTATGAATGTGTGTACGAGCGTTTTATGCATTGGTGCAAATAAAAAAAATTGGATTGTATTTAAAAGATGTACCTACTGATGGTATATTTCTCATCATTAGCTAATAAAATGAAGGCGTCAACGCTTTGGCACAATATTCTATGTTGCGGTCAACGTTGGATATAAAGGACGGGATTGATATGACAAAATATTCAAAGTTACGTGCTTTTGTCAAGAGGCAAAACGAAGGATATTTACCGAAGAAATCCCGAATACTTACAAAGAAGCAAGTTGATCGCTTTTTAAATAGTGCACCTTATAATTTATATTTGATGATGAAGATAAACGCTTTCAAAATAAAAGAACAACATTTCTAAAAAGCTTTTTTATAGGTTATCTTTAGGGAGTTGCAGGTGCATGTCGTTCTGATGAATTAGTCAATTTAACAATTGAAAATATTGAAGATGTAAAATCAGCCTTAATTATAAAAATTCCCAATACCAAAACCAAGAGACCACGTTTTTTTACTGTGCTGGGAGAAAATTATTTAAATTTCTGTCAAAAATATGTTCTTTACAACCCCCCGGATTGGTAGAACGTCGATTATTTCTTAGATATGTCAACGGAAACTGTCGTCTCGCAAGAAGTAGCAAAATTTTTGAAGCTAGACAACTGGAAAGAGTACACCGGACACGCATTAAGGTCTGACGTCTGCTACTCTTTTAGTTGACGGCGGTGGTGACCTCACTTATCTTAAAAGACATGGAGAATGGAAATCGAGCGCTGGCGCTATGGTGGAAGATGCTGTGTTACCCTGGCTCTTAGAATTTACTCGCGGTAGCAATAACATTTATTTTCCAGGACTTCTGGGATGCATACCGAAATGATCGTCAAAGAAAGAATAATATTTAAAGATAATATATTCATGTAAAACGGTGAACAATGAATTCAAGAAATACAAACTATAAACTAACTAATTCTAATAAAACACGCTAACCTTTTATTCTGATTTGGGGAGGCCGATCAAGATCATTAACACGTTCTTGGCTTCAGCTGAAATCGAGATTGCTTGCCCAGAACCTCACAAGCTGGAGCTGGAGTTCTTTGTTGACACTGATTTTAAGATTTCTTCTAAGTAACTACCCTGGTCTTCAACGAGTACGCGCTATCCGCGTTCCAAATCTTGCATGGAATACGCGATGGGTGATATATATCTATATTTCGTCGATGGATTCTTGTTTAAAACATAAAACAACAATTAAAGTCCGCACTTTTCCAGCTATTTTCTGAAGTCGCCCAATGGGAAAAAATGACGATATCCCTCGCACTTTTTTAATTACGTCCGTACTAAACTTCGCATCTTCGGATGTTCTCTTTTCGGGTGCCGCACAACGGTACTTTTTTTATGAGCACTCCCACTTAAACTATATTACATACACTCACTAATGGTATCATTACTATACAGGATAATTCAAAAAAAATTAATCCGTAGCAAATATGTATCGTTACAAAGATTACATTGAAAACTTGTTGTTGAATAAACAAGATATTGAAAAAAAAATATTGCAAGTTGATAGTGATAATGATAAACCAATCACCGTTGTCATTTCTGATTTCACATCTGAAAATAATATAACTATAGTTCGTTCAGGATAGCAATATATTGACGTCACGCAACAGTTTGTTACAAGGTGTCATGTTTGCATATAACTTTGCTTTTCTATTACCTGCGCTTCTAAGTATATTGCAACATCGTGATGTTTTGCTACCTTAACATAAGTAAAGTAACTATAATTTACAGTATGGTAACCGAAAATTTTCAATGTTATATTGGCAGTAATAAATTACTAAGTTTGACGTCATCCTATCCTTAACGTCAATAGACTTTATCTTACACCAGCACTAAAATTGATGACTAAAATAGGCTTGTGACTAAAATGTTTAAAAAGGCAAATATTTCTGTGTTTGAGTAAATAACCTTGACAACGAAATCTGCGCAACCATGATAAAATTACAAATTACTTGAAACTTCAATCCGTTACGAGTTGCAAAACTGCTGATGTAAAATAAAACGTCGTATATCACATAATCATATAATGTACTATTATTAATGAAAACCTGTTGACTGTCTTGGAAATTACTTCAAATATGATGGTACTAGTAGTTCCAGTGGTTTATTTAATTTTAATACTTGTTCAAACTGTATATTTAATATTAATGTGAATAAATGTGAATAAACAATAATTGTAAATATTTCAAATTAAAAGTACATACCAAGTTTTAGTTAAATTAAATCCTAAAACAGAGCTTTTAATCTTAGGATTAAAAGTGAATATTTTGTTGCTAAAATACCTTTTTTTTTTATCACTAAGGACAATGTCAACCTTAGAGACTCCTGACAGTCAAAAATGTCACATTTTTCTGACGGTTGGAGAAAAAAGCAATTTAAATTTTATTAATCCATTAACTGGTAATCACATAATTTAAACTTTGAATTTCAACAATTAACAGTAAACAATCAACATAAATCTTTACGACAAATCAAACTTCAACAGTCAATCGATCATTGTTATAAAATAGGTCATCGTACATAAACTAGTAAATTGTTGCATTTTGAAAATTAAACCGGTGCAATACAAATGTAGTATCTTGTTAATTTAGAGTTGTGATTAAAATACTGGTTTCAATAATGACTGGAGTTCCTTATTCGTGAATATTTTGACTCGTGTTTCTTATTTTCTTGACGGTATCAGTTTAATTTCTGAGGGATTCTTCTATATAACCGTTGGCTAGATCAGTAGATCTTCTGTAAATATTTCATGTTTCCTTCACAATCAGAGGGTAGCTAGTATGTTCTTTACAGCTGCTCAATTTTGAAAAAGTTTGTGCCACTTTTCTAGGCGTGTATTCTAGATTTTGTAAATTTATTTACATTTCTACAGCATTTTTCAATTAAATTTTTAAAAAAATATATATTCTGTAAATTTTTGGTCCCAATTAATCAATTTCAATAATAGTAAAAGATGAAACCTTCCTTGTTTGTTACGTTTTTTTCTCTTTTCTCCGATTTCTACTTTAAAATTATGTTTGTGGAAGTATGGGTGTCTTATAGTCGGCAACCCACATTACAGTCCTGTTTAAGTTTCGACTTAAAAATTGTCACATTTTGAAAAATTCTACCGCTAGCTCACTTTTATCATAAAAAAATAGAAAACTTTCCACATCTCTTAGTTTTTCACACACTTCACCCATATCTTTAATGTTTGTAGTAAAAACTTTGGATTCTTCTGCACCCCTTTTATTGTTCAAATCACACCCTTTACTATAATCTAATTTACTGGTTATATCTTGAATACTTAAATTGGGGCTTTCGATCAAAATATTGTCACCTCTTTTTGGTGAAAAATTGTTTTTTTTTTGTAAGCGCAGAGGATTTTGGTCCGGTTATGCTCTTTGAATTGAATTAGACTATAGTATAACGAATTTCATTTACATTGTATTGCACGTGTGTTCAGGGTCAAATTTGGTGGAATATTGTTTTTAGTCATTTGATATTTTTCTTAATTCAAATTTATAAAGGATGTTATCGTCACGTTTGAGCAATTAGGTTGTTGTGGAAAATGTTGATTTCATAGTTCTCACCAGTCGATTTCTTTGAATTCTGCTTCGTAGTTAGCGTTTAGTGTGCTGGATCAAGGGAGTCTTTGTTTTTGTTCTACGAATTACAGTCGGTGTGGCCGGCGTTATCAGCTAAATTGGCGATATGTTTGTTTAAAAGAGAAATAACACATGGCTTTGGCCCCATGGTTTAAATTCTAGGTAAGCGGTTTCGTTTGTTAATTCTAAGAAAATTGTAACGCAGTAATTTTTTGGTAACGTTAGTGGTGTGGAAAAAAAACCAATGAGTGGGGTGACGCTTTCTTACCCGATGTTAGTTTTTTAGTTAGTTCTTAGGTAAACTCACGCCGAGCGATATGTAGCCAAAGAGTGGGGATTAATGTTGTTTAATTAAAATTAAGTAAGTTTAAACGCAAACTTTTTGAGGGCGCGAGGGAAAATTACGTTTGATGTGTATCTACAAAAAGGACCTCTCGTTCGTGGCCGTGAAAGAGAGTAACGTTTGATTAATGTTGAAATCAAGTAACCGCTCTGCGGATTAAAATCTATGGTTCCTGGTGGATGACTTTGGAAGTAAATGGATCATCTTCCGCATTTTGGATTAGAAGAAAGAAGACAGTTAACCTAAATACTTTTCGTTTCTTCAGTGGCGGTTGCGTTGGACAAATTCGTGTGCGCGAATATATAATAGGGTAGGTCGCGTAAGTAGATTAGGTTGTGAAGCATATTGTAATAAACTATCGGCGGTTGCATTGGTAGGGACCCCATTCTGTACTGCATGACCGTTTAGTATTAGGGGCGTCGCATGCCATTAGATTTAGGACTCCGGTTATTTCCCCGTGTACTTGTTTGTATTGTGATTATTTTGTTTAAACGTTAATAGAGAGAACCGTTAGTGTGAATTTTCTTTTTTATTTCCGCAAGTGTTTGATTTACTCTCTTGTCTTTAGTAAGCATTTGTCTAAACAAAGAAAAGATTAGGGTGGCGCCTGGCAACACCGATCGTGACCTAAGGGATGGACTTGTAGCCTTCGAAACGTGAGTGAGAGACAAGTCCTAATCTACCCCAAGCCGCTAGCTAGCCGGCATATTCGTTTGCTACAAATTTGGATTCTCAAATTTCGTGGTGTAACAATATCACAATTAATAGATGCATAATTTTCAAAGCTTACACGTTGATTACCTTTAAGTAAAACAAAAAAAAAGCTGAGTTAGTAGAATTTTGTCTTCATCATCAAAATCTTTTTGCAGGACGTTTTCCGAAAATTCTGCTTTTGCAAAACACTTAGCAATTGTAATAGACGAAACGTTTCTCCAGGTTACTGATATCCAAACTAAAGCGCTGGTTAAATTAACACTTTTTTCCGCATCTTCAAAAGGACGTTCTGTATTTGTGAATGTTAGCAACCTTTTGATTAAAAACATCCTGTAGTCAATCTTAAATTTTAGATAATTCCTAGATCCAGTGGCTGGCAATGGGTGTTTGGGAGTAGAAAAACAATGTTCACATTTTCAAGAGTCATTTTGGGATAAGACGTAACATTGTCCAGAAATAATAAGACTTTTTTATTTTCTTTTTTTATTTTTTCATCAAATTTTTTTAGCCAGGAAGTCATAACCTCTACCGTCATCCAACTTATTTATTAGATACCCATTCTAAGAGCGGTTTGATAATATGAGAACCTTTTAAGCATATTGAGTGTTTACTTTTTCCAATGATTAACGGATTTTCCTTATCACCTTCCATATTTGTACAATATGAAATTGTCAATCTTTGTTTTGCAGCTTTTTTACCATTACATTTATCGTTTTTTAAAGAGAACGTTTCGTTTGGCATCGCAAGGTAAAAAAGTCCGGTCTCGTCAGCATTGTACACATTTTTGGGTGAATACTCTTTTAATATTACTGACAACTTTGCTTTCCAAGTTTCAACACTGTCCAGGTTACACTGCAACTTCCAATGCTTTTTCTTTTATTAAAGGTCCAGATATAGGTATATTTTTATTCCTAGCTTTACAAAACCAATTGTAAACTACTCGGTCAATTTCTAAACATTTAGTTCTAGGAAATTTTCTCTTCTGCTCTGTATTGGAACCTTCTTTAAATAACTTTTTAAGTCACATTTGTTTTTTAAAATATCGTTAACTTGCCTTCTTCCAACACTAAATTTTTCAGCCAACTTTCTAGCACTGGTATTAAACTTTTCACTTTCCACAATTATATCAATTTTCTCTTTAAGAGACAAACGTTTTCTTTTTAGCGACATTGTAATTTTTCTGTACGTCTATATGTAACAGCACTATTGAACATACTAACTCAAACTATGTACGCAAAATATGATATTTCTGGTGAGCTCAATGAGCCTTTTATTTGCACTTTTCTGTAATGACTGTCTACTGTAAATCAAACAAATTCTTTAAATTTGTTCTTAAATACCGGTAATTACTTAAGGCTCACACAATGAAACAATTATATATTATGCACTTGAACGCTAAGTTGTTGTCTACTAATGACCTTATTTAAGAATAGCCGGAAACGGAGTTAGAATTACATGTATTTTTTCCAAGAAAGTTTACAAATAAGTGGCTTTGGCCGTTATCGAGTGGTGGTCGCTATTAGGAGGGTCATTAATATGGATATTTCCGTATAATTGGTTTTTGACTTGGAAAACTTTGCCGGTTTTAGAGGTGTCCGCTATTAAGAGGAGGCCGAAAATAGAGGTTTTACTGTAAATCTTTAAAATGTTCTAAGTATTTAATTTCAAGCCCACATTGTACTACATTATTCGTTATTGGCCGGAAGTAAATATCTTTAATTAAAGTTCAGCATGCGTAATTGTTGCGCTATTTATATATTAACTTTGCGGTTTATGCTAAAAAGATATATGTATAATTCGTGTAATAAAAGCGGTTAACTATACACCAGTGGCTAACACTTGATGGAAGAAACTGGTTTATACTTTGTGATAATACTGTTACTATTTATCGAATTTTTAATTTAATGCTTGTTTTGTTTGATTCAATCTCATCTTATTTTTTATGTTTGTATGTAGATAACTATCTCGACAATTATATGTTCTTGTTTTTATACGTTTGTTTGCTTTTTTGTTGGGTTCATACTACCTGAGAGTAATTACTAAGAACAAGTAGGTGGCGCTCTATACAATTTTGGAAGCCTTCGGTAACATCTGTACGAATTATCCCCGCGGCTCCCTCCACGACGTTGGAGCTAACGGCTAGGTGTTTCGAACTATCTGATAAATAAATCAAAAAAAAAATTTTGATGAATTTTTATATGAATTAAATGCATTCACAGGACACATCAATTAATAAAACAATCTAAGTAAATTATTCTACGTTAAATATTTAGGAAATTGAAAGATTAGTTGACTTTTTGCTATTTTAGTTCAAATTCATATCTTAGATTTAAACTTATAGGTTTATTTAAAAACGCTAAAACACTTTATTTAATATCTCTAAAAAATTCAATACATTATTTACTTATATAACGTACTGTTTACAGTTTGTTCCACCATATGATGGGCCTTCTTATAGAAGTATTTTTTGGAGTGGACTATTAAAACTCTATGTACTAATTACGTGCCAACGTTTTGGTCAAAAGACGTCTGACCTTTATCAAGGCAAAAAAGATATTGTTGGAGTTACAATAGTAAAAAGTATTTTCTTCTCATTTGAATCCAGGTTTTTTTTAATTATTATAAAATGTAAATAAATTAATTAAGAAATACTAAATATGGACAACACTTAATGCAGACAAACGAACATAAAACGCGTAACATTTTATAATAATTAAAAAAAAAAACCTGAATTCAAATGAGAAGAAAATACTTTTACTATTGTAACTCCAACAATCTCTTAGATCACCCCGTAGCACACCATCTAAATTTCTAACTATTAAAATATTAACCTTCATCGGGTCTAACGTCGGTGCTACAATTACTTTATTAAATTTTCAAAACACAGTCGCTATGATTTTTTAAAGTAAAGCCTGTTTATGAAAAATTTTTCAGAAAAACAATAATAAGTTGGCAATAAAATAATTTTACAAACTAGATCTTTTTAAACCAATTATTTTTAGTATTAACTTTTTTTACTTATCTTTAATAGGCTAGCCGCTAGGAAAGAACGACGTACTAATGCACGATCTTGTATAAACACAACAACTTGAGATAGTCTTGAGATAAAAACTAAATTTTCTAAATACCGAGTGGGCCAACGCCGACGAAACAGAGCCAATTGCAGCCGCATAGATAATTTAAAAAAAAAAACTTTTCAGCATTGTCGGCTCTGGTTTTAACGGAAATGACTTCACATCACACTTTTTAAATGGCAACCCACAGTTTTTTGTGCAAAATCGGATAGACGATTAAAAATGCTTTAATAATGCAATTGAAAAAATTGAAAAGATGTCCCCCTCAGAAATAAAATTGACGGGCTTAAGTTTTTTTTTAAATTACCGATGTGACTGCAATTGGCT
The DNA here is from genome assembly GCA_030710515.1 of Abscondita cerata. Taxonomy (NCBI): domain Eukaryota; kingdom Metazoa; phylum Arthropoda; class Insecta; order Coleoptera; family Lampyridae; genus Abscondita; species Abscondita cerata. Next base: position 160,973 of record JALBCR010004120.1, read on the forward strand.
CTGTTTCGTGGGCGTTGGCCCACTCAGTATGTAGGATATTAGTAAGTAAAGATAAACTTTTGATATTATTATAACACGTTTACAATGTTCCATCAAGTTTAACTTGAACTACAATAAACAATTGTGATTATGCTAAAATAAATATGTTTAGTTTTAACCTAAATTACGGGATAAATAAACTAAACGTAAATAACGATGTCATAAAAATAAAAGTGTCGGTTTAGCTAACAGTACAAACCTATTACTATTCCTATTACTAGAACTACAAACTAATTACATATTACAAACAAAGAAAAAATATATACGTATTTTCCAGCTTACTCTTATTCTATTTCTACAATTGAATAACATTAATGCAAATAAAAACGTTCCTTTATCTTGCATATTTAGAATACATTTGAAACGTTCGCTTAAAATAACGTCGCTCCGTATTCTAGAGTTACATGGATTATACTTTAAAGCGCAAACTTGAGAACTAAGTCTTATTCTAAAACTTAGGTAGCTTCAATGTCATTAAGTTGAATATTTAAACTTGAATAGTGAGTTTAATTTCAGGTGTTTATAGTTTGGGATTAGCAAAAGAATAAGTTAAATTTTTATTACCGCCGCAATTACTTATAACATACTATGTATAGAATGTCAATGGTTTGGTTTAAAATAAAAACAAATTCTTTAATTATTATTTGGTAAAATATTTTTTTTTATTATTAATATTTGAAGCAACATGTTTGTTTTAAATTGTCACTTTTTTTTTTTAAATAAGTTGTAGTTTTTTGACTTTTCAAAAACACCCCGTAACCCAAAAATCTAAGTTTCTAAGTTTTAAAATGTTGTTGTTCATTTGGTCGAACATCGCTGCTAAATTGTTTATTAAATTTACAAAACAAAGTATCTATGATTTTATAAAGTAAAACATAAAAAATTTTCAGAAAAACATTTATGAATTGACAACACAAATAGGGAAAAAATAATTAAATATGTAAAAGCTGAGAAACTACTCCAGAACATCTTAAGATATAAAGGGTTGTTACAGGTTTGTTGTTTAGGTATTACAATATATACTATATAAAGAAAAGATATAAATATTTAATACTGAGAAAGTCGTTTAGAAACCTACTTGTAGCTCGGTGTCGTAGAGTGGGCTGCAGGAAGGAAACAATGAACGTAGGTGAAAGCTACTGCAGCGATAGTGGCGCCACCTACAGGGACTTAGCAATTATTCTTAAGCAGTAGGTTTTAAGGAAAGTACAACAAACACACTTGTAGAAGAGGGGCCAAAAATATATTCTAACAAAGTAGAACAGTATAGGTACAGATTATTACAGTCAATTTACCAATCACAGTCTAATTACGTAAATTCTAAATTGATAATGGACACCACAAATTTATGTAGTAAATCTAAATGACTACACGTAGTAACACACGATATAGTAGAATGAGTAAATATATTTAAATTAGTTTTATTAGTTTAAATGAGTACTACAAAAATCAACCAATGATCCGTTCACTACAAAGGCCTTTGAGTTTACAAATGATAAACCTGATGTTTAATTGGTATCTTAAAAATGTAACTCGCAACTCAAATAACGTTTCGTTTTGTGTTACAGTTTTTTTATTGGTTTACTTCTACTAGCGTTATCTGTCTGATGTCCTTTTGGATTGTCGATGCCATACTATATGTTTTAACTGTAATGATTAATACCTATACACTTAATGTATACGAGGGCTGTAACCATAGAACATTTTTTATGGATGGTTTAGTAAATCACGTTGGGCTACCATATTCTTATCAACCACTTACAAGAAACATGTTAAAATTCCTAACTATAGACAAATAACTACAAAGGGATTGAAGTTATTTACTTATTAAGAACGGTCAACAAAGTTGGAGTCATCTCGTCTTACCACCTAGAGGTACTCTTATTTGAAGTTCTTCGCAAAAGACATTTTTTGATTGTGATAGCATTAATTACCGTACGTTAGTTATAAAATTGGAGCTATTTATGTCAAACGATCCAGAGGTGATACTAACTGTTCTACCATTCGTACACGTATGTTATCTTAAGTTTAAGTAATTATATCCTTAATTGTAGATGATTTAATGTCGCACGAAAATTTACTATATTACTAGACGGTATCTAATCAATTCTTGTATGTAAGGTTATCAAAGTAACTTTAACTACCATTACTTAAAATGTTAAAGTGTAATCAAAGCTAGTCTGGTTAAGTTATCCATACAATAAGTGATAAGGACTCGTCTCATTTTGTATCAATTACTATTACTCGTTATCAGTGGCGGCTCGTGGTCAATCATACTGGGAGGTCAAAAATTAATTTAAAAAATAGGCATACTTAAAAAATATAAATAACTCAAATGCAGCGCAAAATTTTATACAATCTACAATTTTGTTCAAAATATAGCGATTTCTCGAAACATTTTCATTAAAATCTCTAAGGGATTTTCTATAAGCATTGTCTAGCTGTGTACGAATATCAACATTTCCTACGGTTGCAAAATTTATTGAGCATTTCATGTGTTCTGCAGACGAAGCATGTTCTTTTATTTCCTCTTTTAAATGTTTTAAATCTCTTACACCGGATTTGCACTATAGCGAGTCTCAAGAGTCTTTAAAAATAATAAACAAACAAAACAGTGAAATACTTTTGATACTTCACAACCACATTTCCAGTTACCTAAATCGTACATTACCTTGCGAAAGTTTCGATGAACATCTTTATTTTTGTCTTTGCTAGTTTGTCGTAAACTTAGTTCTGAAAAGGACGACCATTTGCCTTGAACTCAACTAATTTTGTAAAATTAAGTTCGTTAGCACTTTTTAGTTGTTTAATTTTCTGCACTACCGACATTTTCTGTAATAGCGCATGCACACGCGAACCAAAAATAGTATTTTTACAAAACAACACAACAACAGTAAAAAATATCAACATAAATTCTTAAATTGATTAAAAACGCGCAAAAATCGAATCAAAAATCAAGCGTAGTTGTACACCCTATTCGAAGTCAACGTAAACTGCGGGACCAGGCTTATGACCCAAAGTTGATTATTGCTTCGGACGTTTGCGTTTATTCGGGCACTGCACGTTTTTTGAGTTTTTCCGGGTAGATCTAATTCAATGAGGACAATTCGCACCGCCAGCCTAAGGTTGAAGAGGATGAATTACGAACGACGGCCGATAAATTTTAAGTTATTATACTAGCGACTTGCGACTTTTGCGAGTAAATTACCTATTTTAATAAAACACGTAATAATTAATATTTTTTTATATATTGTCAAAATTTTTGGGAGGTCATTGACCAAATGACCATATGGACAAGCCGCCACTGCAGTCGTTATGTTTTGTTGACTGTTTATTTTATGTATCGTCGATTCTGCAACTTGGTAACCATAATAGGAAAGGAATAGGAAAGAGAGAACACGATATTTTTAGTTTTAGTGTATTATATTTGTTCCATTATTATTAACCAATTAGACAGTGATTAAATCTTAGTCTATTTTAATTTTTGGAACAATTTTAAACTTATCATCCATATATCAGCAACAGCTTCACAAGACCGAATGTGTATCATTACCACATAAGACTAGACTAATAATTAATATTGGGATATCGGATAGCCTCCCTTGAGTGATGTCCTATGTACTGGTGTCAAAGAAGGTATCAGGTCAAAGGTTCATACAACATAACCCCAATCTAAAGTTTTCATTCAAATAGCAGAATTAACTAAATTAGCTCGGTAATTAACAAATATTTTGACTCTTCAAAAAAGAAATTCAGTAAAAGGAAGTTATTTTATATTCTCCAGGTACAAGTTTCAAAAATTTACAAAATGATGGTACAGACAATGCGGGTTTTAAATTGATAATCATTTACGATGTTCAGCAAACGTTACAGAACTAATGGGTACTCCGAAATTTGTTGTGTAAACTTATAACACATATCTAAAGGTCCTCGCTGTCGTACGTATGTGCACACCACCCTCTGACAAGAAAATAACGTACTTTATTCTGTATTTGTGGAACTATTTTCAAGGTTATTAAAAGTAAGATTGATTGCCTATCACCAGGGGGGGAACATCTCTATAATTAGCAGAAAATCTAACAATTAATTCTGTATATTAATTATACTAAAAATTACCGTCGCATTCTGTTTGAAAAAAATTATGTGTTTTGCAATGGCGTAAAAATGGAACACCGTGTATTGTTATAAATTATTTTACGGAATAGATCTTTTCAAACCAATAATGTTTTGTATAATCTATGTTTATTAATCTCCATCGAGCGAGCTGCTAGGAAAGAATAACTTACTAACGTATACAACCATAACCATAAATAATGTGACCCGGATCGAATAGGATTGCATGGATAAATTCCCTATTACTTTGAAGATTCAAAATTGGTTAAATATACAATATTTTGCAGTTCTATTTGTTGATTTATAAAATTTATTTAAAAATTCAAACATCATATCAGAAGTGATTTTAAAAATCTAATATCTGTGATTTTCTTGTGCGTTAAATATTTTCAAAAAATATTAGAGATACGAAAAAAGCCACTTTTTTTAAATTAATTCAAAATTAGTACCAAATATAAATAATCCAATTTTGTGTGCTACAGCTAATGTATGAAATCTTGTTTATGTTTTGTTTATGTATATTTAAGTTGCGTTCATTTTCATTTACACAAAAGCATTGTTTTTTGTTTGAGATTGTACGTTGACTACACCTTAAAATAAAATAAACTTGGTGTGTTATTGTAAATTTTTTTAATGTAGTTCGAAATTTTATCATCTAGAAAGTTCTAGTAGCGGTACGTGCACTTGATATGATAATAATGGCCTTATTGCCGTTTTTTGTCAGTCTACCTTCAGTTCTCGTAGATTTTAATTACGTGTGTACCATTAGTTAGAGGTAATATTTCTCGTTTCACAAGTTGACGGATATTGAAATTTCTTCATACCGAAAAATTTAACTTTCGAAGAGTACTGGGAACTTGAAGTCTTTGCCCAGTTTGGCCAAAATGTAGTTTTAAAACTTCCCGTGATACAAACAAAGTAAAATTTCTATTTAGTAGAACATTCAAAAAGAATTTATGGTACCGACATACCAGTTTTTGACGTTTATTAAAATGAATTATTTTAATACGACTTCTTGTTTTTGTTTCTAACGTCTTCGTACCGCCACAACAACAACCTCTAGACAAATACTTCAACAACAATGCTTTGGTTCATTTTCCCATAGCCATAGCCCGTCAGGGTGTACCTACTTCAGATATTTATGTTTTTATTTAACTAAGTATGTGAACCATACCAAAATTAAAAAGAACTATAGCTCATGATGTAATTTACTAACTGTAGCAAATGTTTACGCGTATATTATTGTTTGTTACTGTATTATTTTCAAAGGTAGAACGTATGTCGAGAGCCTTCTTAAAAACGTGTGTCGTGTGTAACACGTTACGACGAAAGTCGAATTTGCCGCGCATGTTAATTTTCTATTAGTTGAAATAAAATAAACAAAAGTTTTGAGGACGATCAGCGGACATTTTCTTCTTCCTTCTACATGGGTGTTGCCGTTTGAAGTTAAAATTTTACACATAAATTATTACTGTGTTTCAAAATTCCCAAATCGAATTGGTGACCTTATATCTTCATCGTGTATTACACTTGGATAACTCCTGGGGGGTATTGGAATGGCTAAAGACAACCAAAAAACGAAGGAAATAGAATATACTAAAATTGAAAGACAAATATTAGAAAATTTAGTGAAACTTTGGGCGGCTTTGCATTATTAGTTGCTAGAATGCTTGTTTATTAAAACAATATTTGTGAAAAAATTCGAAATCGTTTGTGTGCGTCGTTATGAAAAATGTCAGAAAGTGATTCTTTGCCGGTAGAAATTAAAGCAGAAGCTGAAGTAGTAACCCTATAACTGTTGCCGGCCAAATCTAAAGATGCATACATAAAAGAATTTGCTACCTTTAATGAATGGAGAGAGAAAAGAGGTGCAAACATCATAAACGAGCACGTCCTGTTGGCTTATTTTTTAAATGTAAAAAGCAAGTTTGCCTCCTCGTCGATGTGGACGAAATATTCAACTTTGAATGTGCATAGAAATATTGACATATCAAAATACGGCAAATTAATTGCTTATCTCAAGAGCCAATTAAAAAAACAAAAGCAAAGAAGGCAAAAGTGCTTGTGAGGGGACACATCGAACAATTTTTGAAAACAGCATCTGATGAAAAGTACTTAATGATGAAGGTACAACCAATTTTCTTTTCTTTTGTATTGGTATTTAATTATTTTAAATATTTCTAGGTTGCTGTCATAATGGGTGTTTGTGGAGGTTTACGATGCAATGAACTGGTAAACTTAAATATTGAACATGTGAAAGATATAAAGATCCCAGAGACAAAGACCAATATGTCAAGAAGTTTCACTGTATTAGACGAAAGATTCTCTGTTAATGTTATGGAGATATGCAAGAAATACATACGCCTACGTCCTAAAAGTACTATTTCGCAGGAAAGATTTTTTTTGCGATATATAAATTCAAAATGCACCGTGCAACCTGTGGGAATTAACACTATTTCCAGAATCCCCTCACGGATTGTTTCTTTCTTAAAACTTCTAGACGCTAAATCCTACACGGGCCATAGTATGCGCCGTTCTTCGGCGACTCTGTTGGCTAATGCTGGTGGTGATATTCTCACTCTTAAGAGGCACGGAGCGTGGAGGTGATCTAGTGTTGTTGAGGGGTATATAGAAGAAAGCGAGTCAAATAAAATCAATATTGCTAGAAAAATTCAAGAAAAATCCAGCACAATGCAAAAGATCTCCGCGATGCAGTCTTCCTCAAACGTGGTTTGTGTAAATGTAAATCCTGATATTGCAAATAAGTTTACTTTTGATGTTAACGTGAATGTTAATATTAATGTTAATAAATAATTACTAAATGTTCTGCAAATTTTTCTTGAATTTTACATATTACAAAACACTAATGTTTTATGGAATATAAAACACTAGTGTTTTATAGGTGTTATAATACGTTTCATAACGGCATAATATAGCTCTATAATATTGTGATTGTGGATAAAAAAAATAAAGCTGAATCCATAATTATAAAATATTTTGAAATTTTTTATAAAAATAAATGTAATCTTAAAATTGATTAATCGTGAAAAGTTACAATTACTACAGATAAAGAATATTTTTAAAAGAAAAATAAAGAATTTTTATAAAAGTTTAGTGTTAGTAATTTTTGGATATAATTAAGCTCTGTTGCTTAATTGTTTATATAAAATTTACAATTTTTGATAGAATATCAAATCTAATGCCTTTCGACGAAAGTTTCAACATTTCCTGGATAAACATCAAAAGCACACTATATTGCAAAGTACATACATACAATTTACACAAACTCTGCATTATTTCTACTAAAATGAAAAGCAAACAGATGTATATCCATCAACAAATATGCACCTTAATGCACATCATATGTTGAAATTGCAAAAGTGATATAAAATAGAAGAAAACATAATATTGACCTCAAAATGTTTTTGATAAATAAACAACACTTACATACGAAATAATAAAGAATATGATACTTTTGGAAAACATGGTGTTTCTAGTACAGTAATGTGTTGACATAAAAAAGTGCGCGTTTTTAACTTCGCGTATAAAAACAAAGGTTTTGCGTGCTTTAGCTTTAAGTTTCTTGAAGCATCTTCTGTAAGTGACGTTTGAAGTACACCGTAGAATATAAATAAAATCTAAAATTTATTATGAGAATAAATTCTAGACCACTTTAACAAGAAAAAAGTGGAAAAGTTTTTATTTAATTTTATAAAATATTTCTGTCACGAATGGTAGTAAAACACGTCGAAAGTTGGGGTGTAGCACATTGTAAACAAACGTTTACTTTTAATTACATCTAAAAATAGATTAATGTGCATAGGTTTTTTTAAATCGTAATTATTGATTAACACATAATATGCGACGTTTACAAAAAAAACGGAAATAATAAATACATTTTTTAATTTTATATGAAACCGTCATCGATTTTTTAAAAAATTAATGATAATGTTGTTTAAACAATACTGCAAAAATAAGAATATCGTGAAATTGACTATTTTTAATTTACTGAATAAAATTGCACTGGCATAACAAACTCCACTTAGTAAAGAAATCATGTCAAATTCAAATTAATGTCATTCTAGGTTAAGAAACCAATTCGAATTTTTAGTGGCCAATATTTTAAAAAGTTTTCAATGAATTGGATACTGGATGACTTTTACTGTTATTATTAACTTAGAATTCTGAATTTTTGGATTTAAGGGTTTTTCCAGATACTCTTTCATTTTAAATTATTTTCAAGGTCACGTCACTTCCGGTTATACCAGAAGTCGGCACTAACTTTTTTATTTTAAATATAACACCCTGTATATTATTCGATGGGCGGATGGAGAATTTATTTATGTATCATTTCGCTATAACATTCCCTAAACCTATTTCTTACAGTTATCTTGGTAATCCATATTTTTTATTAAATATTCCATAAAACTCCAAAAGTCATATCTAATAGGCCTTGATTTTGACAGTTTTTGTAGATGTTGATTTTATGTTAAAGTATTAATCTGATTTACCGATTTTTGAAACATAAACTTACAATTGAAGTATTTTTGTTAATTATCTCAAGTAATACAGTTTATAATGGAGAATAATGTGGATTATGCCAATAATAATTTGTTAAATTTGTTTTATATTCATGGTGAATGTGGACGAATTATTAGGCAAACATGCAGATTATTTAACGAACGATATCCGAACCTACCACCAATGACTTCCCGAAAATTCGCAAGAATTGAAGCTCGGTCTAATGCAACTGGGAGCGTAAGGACAATTCGAAATCACCTAAAGCCAGTATTAGATAATGAAGATAACGAGGTAAATGTATTGGCTTATTTTCAAGCTTATCCACGAAGTTCAACCACATTAGCAGCTCTAGATTTGGGTATTTCAAAAGCATCAATACAGAGAATACTAAGAAAACCTAAAATGCATCTTTTTCTGAAATATCTGTACACGGATTACATATTGGTGATGAGGCTAACCGGGTCGACTTTTGCGAATTCATGTAGTTAAAAATTACCAAAAATCCAAGATTTCTTTTTAAGGTTATTTGGACTGATGAAGCAAAGTTTACCAGGGAAGGAATTATAAATTGCAGAAATAATCACTATTGGGCACAAGCTAATCCTCATGTCATAAGGGAACATAATCATCAGAACCACTTTGGTTTTAATGTTTTCTGTTTAGTTATGGACAATAGAGTGGCATATCTAGTGTACAATGAAAATTTGAATGGAAATAGATATCTGAGGATACTCAAAGGATTTGTTAATGATTTCCTAAGTAATCTACCTCCGTATAACATTTGGTATCAGCTTGATGGTGCTCCAGCACATTCCACTATAGCTGTATACCAACAGTTGACTTTGATGTTCGAAGATCGGTGGATTGGCCCACAGGGACCTTAGAGATGGCCACCTAGATCACCAGATTTGACTATGGGGCCGTATAAAAGAAATAGTGTACGCTAGGCCTGTTTAACGTAGAGATGATTTGTTGAATCGCGTTCAAGACGCATTTAATAACATAAGTCCAGACGAACTCAGGAGGTCCGTTTCGCGAGGAGTACATGACAGACTTCTTCAATGTTTGAACCGAAATGGTGGCCATGGAGAACATTTATTGTAATGCTTCCGTTTACATTCACTAAGCATTTTATATCACTGTGTTCTAAGTTTTTATGTGTTACATTGATTTTTTATGTAATTTAATTTCATTCACGTTCTAAATTTTTTAATGTTTTCATGTTCCAATTATTAAATTTCTACCGTTTCAGTAATGTTAATTTTTTTAATTGAAAATATTGATTACCAAGAAAAACGTAAGAAATAGGTATAGAAAGTGTTATAGCAAAATGATGCATGAATAAATTCTCCATCCGCCCATCAAATAATATACAGGGTGTTACATTTAAAATAACAAACTTTTTTGAGTTTGAAAATAATTTAATTGATTATTAAATTTTGGACACCCGGTATGTGATATATAAATTTTTAATGTGGATTTCGAAAGTATCATTCTAGTACTTCCGTCTACCCCTGAAGCAATTACCATTATTTGAAAATAGGTAAAAGGCGCGGTGTTGAAGATAACCCTACATCTTTAAAAATTATCAAAAAAATCATATGAAACGGTTGAAAATAGGTATAGAGGAACCTGATGGAACTCACCCTAAAACTTTCTCTGAAATCCAAAAATGAAGTAATATACAGGGTATTATATTTAAAATAAGAAAGTTAATGCCGACTTCCGGTATGACCGGAAGTGGCGTGATTTTGAAAATAATTAAAAATGAAAGAGTATCTAAAAAAACCCTTAAGTGCAATAATTCAGAATTCTAAGTTTTTCCTATCCACGTAAACTTCTAACGAACCGCTCCCGTGAGAAACCCTGTATACAGGGTGTCCAGAAGCTCTCCTGACAAACAAAGACCGGAGATTCCTCAGATAATTTTAAGACAATTTAACCCAATTCACCTAGTCCAAAAATGCTTCCTAAGGGAGCTAGAGCTCTTTGAAGATGGCGCCTTGTAAATAGTTTTTTTTAAACACCTCCAGAACGCTTCTACTTACAAAAGCAACAACTGGTATGCTTGTTTAGCGTTCAGAGATGAATCGATTCCATTAATTGCGAATTTTGAGTACCGGTCATAGGCGTCCGTTTTGGGTAGGTCAACGGTTATTTTAACGCATAACTTTTTTGTCTTTAACTTTTAAGCATTTGTGACACTAGATTATTAAATTTTCAGGTATTTTAGTACTAAAAGGTACTCTTACTTTAAGTCATTACGATACACCGTTTTCTAGAAAAATGGATTTGAAATTTTTTGTCATTAAAGTTAAGTTTATATTTTTGCACTATATTGGCTCTGAACTGCCAACAAAAGTAAAACCTACGTTTTTCATTGTCAAATTGTTGTCAGTTCTTTACCAGGCGCCATCTTCAAAGAGCTCTAGCTCCCTTAGGAAGCATTTTCGGACTAGGTGAATTGGGTTATATTGTCTTAAAATTATCTGAGGAATCTCCGGTCTTCGTTTGTCAGGAGAGATTCTGGACACCCTGTATATTGTTACAGTTCTTTTTCCACTTTTATGCAAATTACAAGTGTAGCCGCGTCTTACGCTAAGCAACCAACTTTACCTCATGTCACGTGCTTTTTAACTCTGTTTCTAATGAGTTAATTGTCCTTAGTTCTTTCTGAAATTGAAGATGGCGGAGATTCACCTCATTGATTTACAACTCCAGGTATTGATATTGTTCATTTGCTACAGTGTTATAATCAGTCGTAAAAATTGGCATTTCAGAGAGCTATTAAAATTGATCTCATAGGAGCTAACGATTGGCAAACATAGAAGCATAACTTAACAGTTACAATTAGGTAATTATTTAAAACTTGTCAGAATAACCAATTCAAATAGAAATGATTAAAAAGTTAACCCTGGTACGTATCAAAATGCATGAGATCAATTTTAATAACTCTCTGAAAAACCAATATATTTGGATGCCTTGACAAAGACGGGCACACAAAAGCTCCAACAACCAGGAAAACTGAGCATTAATTAAGGTCGTAGGTTTATCGTTTTAATGTTACATCGTTAAATAACAGCGGTTAATATAAGTACGTCATTTAACGCAATTTTGAGGATTTTTTCAACTTCTTATCTTCATGGTCCTTGTGGATGTTACATCTTAAATTTTGTTGTCTTACATGAAAACTAAATCTACTTCCAAACTTGAGATTAACCAATAGTGACACTGAAACTTATCGTGCTTATTGTGCTCTCTAATTTGAAGATTGGTTTGATCCATAATTACATGAAGGACATTATTGGAGACTATCAACTTAAGAGTCGCGCTTATCTCAAGGAGGCCCATTTACGTTTTTCTCTTCGTCTTCCCTTAAAACTCTATCTCAAACGGATTGTGTACGCTTATTTGTTCTATGTTCTTGTTGAATCCGAGAACAAAAGATCAGATAAGTACTAGTTTGTAATTTTCTTTTATTTGTGGATCCAAAACCGTCATCTGAATTCTAAGATATACGTCTCTTGTACTTGTGCGGAACTATAATAAAAACCCGAGTAATATTCCTTAAGAAAATATTTTAGTGTATTGTTAATATGTGTAGAAGGGGATCCTCCATACCATTTCTACGTGTTTGGTTTGCGCTAAGGAAACGTTTTCGCGTTGCATAACATTTGTAATTTTAATAATTGCCATATATTTCTTAATCACGCAATTTTTGCAAGTACTGTTTTTTTCGAGCAATTAAAATTCGCAAAAGAATCTTTTAAAAATTATCACACTGAATTAGAATTATAGCCGTGATAATTTGTTGAATATTGTGTGTTACTCTTCTTTTGTTGAATGAAAATTTTTGTGTGTACTTAACGAAGAAAAGTTTGGTTAATTATAACATGTTAGTTTAGAATGTGACTGTCGCATATAGTTATGTGCGTTAGCAGCAGCCTCGCTTACAATAAATAAGACTCGCAATTAATGTGTCGAATTTCAGGTAAGCTCTAGTTACGCTCCAGTTAAAATTATCATTCAAATTGAGAATTGGCTGCTATTAAGGCTCTGCGTACACATATCACTTACACAAGGTGATTTACACTAAATCTAAACTAGAATGAAATGGTAAGTACCTCCCACAAACTCAAAAGGCTTTTTGTGTCCGTGACAACCGCTCTAAATAAAGCGCCCCATCCCTTATTGAGCTGATTAAAAAAAACAAACGTCCGGTTGAGGAGTGGGTGTCCTGTTTTCGACACTTTTGCAGGGTATCTCCGTTATTATTGCAGTTTGAGTTTTGGTCTTTTCGCGAACCTGTGTCACTTTTTTCTAAAACAAACGATGGCGCAGGCAGATTTGTCATCGCTCTCTTCGTTTTTGAAATACAAAGTGAAGTTGAAAAGTATGCATTTTCAGACACCCTCTGTAATTCAGATATCTGATAAGTTATCGACTAGGTAAAAACGGAATCTTACACATTTTTTATGCAGAATCCAGTGACGTGCTTAGTTTTTTTCTAGGTGTCCCCATTTTTGAGAAAGTTACTAAAGCTAGGATTTTTTAAATGGGACACCCTGTATGTCAATTTGTATTTACATTCCACTCATTAAGAGCTTTCCAGAAATATATAATAGTCGGCACTTTGTTCCCAATCGAAGGTTAGAATCTCCTTTTTTTTTTAAATAAGCCTAGAAACTAAAAGCCAAACAGATTTATTTTTATTAAACTTATAGTAAAAACCAATAACCAATAACGCGTATATATATTTCTGTACTCTGTATTTCAAAAACGAAGAGAGCGATGATAAACCTGTCTGCGCTATCGTTTGTTTTACAAAAAAGTGACACAGGTTCGCGAAAACCCCGAAACTCAAACTGCAACAATAACGGAGATACCCTGCAAAAGTGTCGAAAACAGGACACCCTGTACACCGATAAAAGTTACTTAAATATTAGCTATTGAGCCGTTTTATGTCATATGTACTTAAGCTTCATACGCATTATTATTATGAATAAGTGGCTTAAATACTAAAACTTAGCTGTAATTGGTCTAGTGTAGTTCCGAGAATGAAGGTATTCTGCTAGCGACGGTATCGACAGTTTGGGGAAGTTAGATAGTCCTAGGGATCGTGGTGTTGTTTTTCATTTATCGGGAAGGTTCTTAATTAGCTACTCTAGCACCCTCAAGAGTTATCTAAGTACAATACCCAAAGCACACATTATGTCGAACACAACGTGCTAAAAGCATATGCAGCAAATAGAATTCAAACTAATAGGAAAGAAACCCAATATGCTCACGGTAAATCTAGCCAGATTAAACATAAGCGCCAATTTGTATTGGAAATTGTGAAACCCACATTAAATAATTTTTGCTGAAAATTTCACTTCAGGAAAAATGCTAAATACACCCGCATGCATCAATCGAAAGAAAAAATGTTCGTTGTACGTTTCCAAAATCCGGTCGTATTTTTCTCTCCGGCAATAGAAAATTAGCAACATGGGCGCCAAATACGACTTGCGTCGCACCATACTACTCGCGACACACGTTTTAAGACGGCTCACGACATACGTCCTAAATTCGGAGAAATCGAACCGTAACAACACAAAACAAAAATAAAACAAATACAAATTGAATAAATTGGGCATAGGACATAGGACAGACAAAAAGATAGGACTTTGATTTTGATGCTGTAACGATTTTAGATATTGAACAAAATTTTAAAAAAAGACTGATCTTAGAGATGGTTTATATTAATGTTCAAAATAACAACGTAAATTTTAAGTATGACACGTGCAATCTAAGTAATATACAGAGTGGAACAAAAGTCTGGAAACGCTCAATTATCTCACAAATGGGTAGTACGAATTGTACAACATTTTGGATAAGTATATTTTGGGATACGAAGATTCCAGATTTGACATCTGCAATGTTCTATCTCACTTTTAACATTTAATTAACACTTCTGCCCTTGGTTTTATCGGAAAGAAAGTAGCGTTCCTGTGCACCAGTATTTATAATCTTATCAAAACTTACTTTGATCTTCCTTTGTTTCTTGTTGAAACCCGTTAATTTTATTGCGTTTTTTGTGTTTTTCAAGTACGCCCTCTATTGGTATCCTCGTCGTACCATTACCATTTTTTACCAGTTTTTATCTAAATAAAAAAGAAAATTTTTATCTAAATAAAAAAGAAAATATCACCAGCATTCTAGGAACAGTAGCTGATAACAGCAAGATGACGTTTTTTACATAAATTTTTTTTTGTTTGCAGATGTAAATGATTTAATGTAGGTATGCATGAAAAACAAAATAAGTTTCTATTACATTTATAAAACTCATTGTAAGTAATGGTTGCATACAGTGTGAGTGTAAAGTATGGAATAAAATTTATTAAATTTTTGTTCTTATTTTTATGCAATTTTCCTCGGACAGGTCAAATTTTATTTTTAAATTCCTATCTTTTGGTATAAATCAACCCTTTCTATCTTTACCAGTGACGGCACTACAGGGAGCAACTTGAAAATTTTAAATTATCCTCTATGCAACAATGTAATCATCTTCAACATCGGTCGATTAGAACAGGAATAAAGTAACATTTAATATTTTTTCTACACTTAACAATTTCTGGTTGCATTTTCTAGTAATAAATTTACGCAAACAACAGTTTTCTGAAAACATTATACAAATCCCCACCTATTCGCATAAATTATACATTTCTACCACAACCAGTGGCGGTGTAACAGAGGGCAATTTGAAAATTTTAAATGGTACTAGTAGTCAAAAGTTTAATTTTTGGAAAGATGTTTTCGTCGATTATTTAACAATGTTTCTAAAATTGGGCGATTTGAACAACCTTTTATGCTTATTGTCTTTCGAATTTTTCAAATTGCCCCACCATACGTCGCCGTATAATTTATACCTAAAGAAATGACTTAAAGAAAGATTTGGATGATAGAAAGGGTTGATTTATACCAAAAGAAGGGAATTTAAATATAAAAATTAACCTGTCCGAGAAAAATTGCATAAAAATAAGGATCAAAATTTAATAAATTTTATTCCATACTTTACACTCACACTGTACCGGGTGACCCAATAAGACTGTTCCTCGGTCATATCATATCTCGGGAACCGTTCGTCGTATGACTTTGGAGTAAAAAAAATATTAGGTAAATCGGCCATGAAAAATCGCTGGAAAATATTTTCAAGTTTTAAAAATGACCACCAGAGGACGTAACTGCCATCTTAAATTTTTAAATTGCATTTTCTATAAATTTCAAATAATAAACAAAAACAATTTTTCACATTTGTAAAGAGAACCAGTTTATCTATCATTTTCGTAAAAACAAAAGTTCAGTTATTTCAAAAACAAAGATGGCGGGAGGGTGTTTAATTGTTTTTGCAATAATCTGCTTTAACTTCTTAACGGTTTGACTGATTTTAACAAATTAGTTGCATCCTTCTCAGTCAGGGGGTTAGTTTTGACACAATGAGCCAAATTAAAAAATAGCAAAAAAATAAAACGGAATAATATGACTTTTTGTTTATGATGAAGTAGCCAAATAACATCCAAATAGGCCAGTAAAAACCATTTTTCAAAATCTCGTTCCTAACCTCAAATATTGGGAAAATGAGAATAATGGATGTTTGAAGATCGAAGACCGCGCGGTAAATTTTCTAAAACTATTTAAAATTTAGCACAAAATGAATAAGATGATAAAGAGACAATTGTGAGTCTAAATAGAATTCATTTAGGTATTATTTAAAAAATATATATATCATCAGAACATTCATGTTGCTCCAATGGGACTAAACGCATTTTAAACTTATTGTCACTTTAATATTACTCTCGTAATTCTAACCTTTAATTTAAAAAGTAAGCCTAAAAACCTAAATAGGTTTACTATATCCGAATTCGAATATGTTAGATCATATATTTTAGAACTATTTACAAAGATTCTTTGTAAAATTTGATGCCCCAAATCTAGTACTTTGCGTAAAGTTTTAAGCTTTTTTTTTGCAATATGGTGTGTGGTCTTAGAAAAAAGAAAGATAGGTAGGTAGTTCAGTTCATCTTTGCCAAAAAAATATAATATATTTGAAAACTAAAAAGCATAAGGTATAACTTTTTAATCGCAATAATGAAAAAGTCTTGGCTTGGTTTTAAAGTAAAGTAAAAGCACCCTACACTTTAGGCTTTGGAAAATTAAACAAATGGAACACGATGCATTATAAAATGACAGTCGTAATTTTATGAATTATTTTGTTGTGTTTACATTCAGTTTTTTGAATTTGTAATCTTTTTTAAAATGCCGATTTCCTATCAAGAAGCATTTAGTATTCTGGCGATCTATTTTGAATGTTTTCCAAATGGGATTATCGCTGCTTACACCTTCTATTTGCGCTATCCGAATTGACCGCGATACCATCGCCGCGTGTTTGTGCGTTTAGCCTCAGCGCCTGTTAACAACGGGTAGCATCCGTAGACCTGTCATGAATCGGAGAAATAGGGCAAAATAACGAACAACATGTTATTAATATCCTGGCATCTATAGAAATCAATCCCCAAATTAGTACTAGAGAAATTTCTCGAGACTTGGGTATTTCTCAAAGTACGGTTCATCGCATTATTCAAACCCAGAGGTATGTAAGAGGTATACCTTTTTTTATAAAGTTTAATCTATTTTACACTCAAATTATAAACGCTCATTTTTTTACATTTTTTGCTATTTTAGTCTACACCCCTACCATATCAACTTACACTAAAGCCTTACTCCTCGGGATTTTGACCAAAGGATAGATTTTGACTACTGGTTATTAAACATGGTAGCAGAAAACCCTCAATTTCTGTCAAATGTGTTGTGGACTGACGAAGCCACTTTTGGTAGTAATGGACAATTGCACTTACATAATGCGCACATTTGGGCCCGAAATAATCCGCGCTGGTTTGTAGAAGTCTAGCATCAAGGGAGATATAGTGTAAATGTTTGGTGTGAGATAATTGGAGGGCGGGTTGTTGGTCCGTTTATTTAGGACGGAGCATTAAATGGTCGAACATATCTACATTTCTTAGAAAACGTTCTTCCAATTTTAATGGATGGTATTTCGCTGGACGTCCCCCAAATTATGTTTTTCCAGCATGATGGTTGTCCTGCTCAGTATGCCCTTGCTGTTCGCCAGTATTAAATGCCACCTTCAGTATTTAACACAAGAATCTTTGGATGTTGCATTTTGGAATGGTTCTGTTTATAACTGCGCACATATTAAAACTTATAAAATATTTCAAGGTCTCCCGATTTAACCTGCCTTGATTTTTATCTCTGGTGAAGAATTAAGATATAGGAACAAGGCCAACTTTCCGCGAGGATATGATTGCAAGAATCAGGAATGCCATCTTGAACATCCCGAGAGCATAATTTGAGAATGCTGTTCTTTTAACACATCAGCGTCCAAAATAACGGAACACCTGGGTCGCCATTAGATCCCTTTTTTTTCCTTTTATGGGTTTTATTAAAAAACGGTTCTTTTTAGAACCACAGACCATTTCATAAAAAGAATTCCGTAAAAACTATACTGTACCTACTAAAACCTTTGTAAATGGTTCCAAAATAGATGGTCTAACATATTCGAATTCGGATATAGTATACTTATTTAGGTTTTTAGGCTTACTTTTTAAATTAAAGGTTAGAATTACGAGAGTAATATTAAAGTGACAATAAGTTCAAAATGCGTTTAGTCCCTTTGGAGCAACATGAATGTTCGGATGATATATATTTTTTTAAATAATACTTAAATGAATTCTATTTAGACTCACAATTGTCTCTTTAACATCTTATTCATTTTGTGCTAAATTTTTAATAGTTTTAGAAAATTTACCGCGCGGTCCTCGATCTTCAAACATTCATTATTCTCATTTTCCCAATATTTGAGGTTAGAAACGAGATTTTGAAAAATGGTTTTTACTGGCCTATTGGGATGTTATTTGTCTACTTTATCATAAAGAAAAAGTTATATCATTCCATTTGATTTTTTTGATTTTTTTTTTAATTTGGCTCATGTAGTCAAAACTAGCCCCCTGGCGGAGAAGGATTCCACTAAATTAACTATATTTTGGTTGATTCTTAGTGCTTAAGGAATGCTTTTCAATACTAAATTTGTTAAAATCGGTCAAACCGTTAAGAAGTTAAAGCAGGTTATTGCAAAAACAATTGAACACCCCCGCCATCTTTGTTTTTAAAATAACTGAAATTTTGTTTTACGAAAATGATAGATAAACTGGTTCTCTTTACAAATGTAAAAAATTTAGAGAAAATGCAGTTTAAAAATTTAAGATGGCAGTTACGCCTTCTGGTGGTTATTTTTAAAACTTGAAAATATTTTTCTGCAATTTTTCATGGCCGATTTACTTAATATTTTTTTACACCAAAGTCATACGACGAACGGTTCCCGAGATATGGCCGAGGAACAGTTTTATTGGGTCACCCGGTACAATGTTTAATAGTTAAAATTTTGATAGTTTTCTTTCATAATTTTATTTTGTAAAAAAATTCCGCGCATACCAAAAAACCAGCAATAAAACAAATTTTGATAGCATAGTCCACCGATCACACCTACCAATCAACAACGTTTACCCCAAATCATACTGTAACCTACCAACCAACACCGTTTACAATAGTTACTCGTCATAATTACACAAACGTCTAAATGTAGCGCGTTTACTTGTCGCCGCGTTTAAATTTCGCGGATTTAATTGTTGCACGCGTCCAATTATCGTGCGTCCAATTGACAGCGTACAATTCCCGCGCATTCTATTGATTACGTCCAATTGACGCGTCACCCTTTCCCTCAAAGTTTTCCTCTAAATTTTGTTACGCCGCAAGGAAATCTTAATTCAGTGTTGGCATCAATGATCTTTGGTAACGCCAAATCTTTTTATTTCTTTTTATCTCGAGTATTCTTTCGTCGATCATTATATTGGTACACGCGTGGACTTCAAAAAAGTCCACCCCCGAGACGTTAAATTTGGAAATCATTTAAATGTTTATAATACTTCAGGTAAATTTTCAATTCATTAGAATACCGTCGCAAAACACTTTAACCAGTTTTGTATTGAGACTAGTTGCAATCCCGCCTAAAACTAAAATTTTCATAATACATAACAGCTTACAGTAATAAAAATAATTATTTTTTCATTATTCAACAATGGTACTGAGCGGTATTCATCGATGTTTTTAAATCTGCCCCTAAAACTAGTTTTAGTAAAAGTTACTCTCAACCATGTTTAAGTATGCAATTAAATTTGTCTTAAAATACAGTTACTTTGCAGTTACTATAGTAATTTTTGAGTTTAAACGTAGAGGAAAATGGTTCAAATTTAAAACTAATTTTAAAACTACTTCTAAAAAGTCTTTCAAGATTCAAAAGTGGCGGTGAATATGGACTATTGTACTTAATTTATATATTCATTAACCCATTCTATTTTACAAAAAGATATAAACATAAACTAAAAATTCAACCCTTTCATTAATTTTAATATAAACTTATACAACGAGCAATTTTAAGTTCTATTGTTACACACTACTATTATTTATTTAATGGAATTAAGTAAAATGCATGTCTTGCGACATCTCGTGTATAAAGAACACGAACAAATAGTATAAACTGAGAAATTCCAACAGTTAACTATAAGGACTGTGCGTGTTTAAATTGCATTCTCGTTATCTGGAGCGATAACTTTAAATGCTTAAACACGCGTGTCGATAACAAGCCAAGTATTTCTTGTACAGTAGCATACACGCGAAAGAACACTTGATGCGCATCACAGTTGATGTAATTAGTTTAACGGTGTCGAACTACCTACTTAACTCTGATTCTTAATAACGTGTCTTTATTTAATTTTGAAGTATTTTGTTACTGTAATACGTGTATACAAAGAAATATAATCACTTTAAGTGATTACTCTAACGACCTTCATAGTTTTAAGTGCATTTGTCTTAATACGTTTTGGGAAAAAACTCAAAAGTCAAAGGAAATAACGGGGGTAAGACATCTCCAATATTTGAAAGCAACTGTCAAAATTACATTTTAAGTTAACTTTTATTAAAAATGAAAAAATTCGATACAACCTCTTTGAACGTATAAAATTATTAGTAAATGATGGTATAAAAATTAGTAAAAACATAAACATATAAGAGCAGAATAAGATTAAAATAAAAAATATGTTAAGTAAATTAGGACATTTCTAGATTTGAACAAAATCAATAATTTCTCAGACAAGTTTTCTATTAGATACATACATAAAAACACAAATCTTTTCGTTATATTAACTAGATTTTTCCATACAAATGCTTTCTGAACAAAATAAAGCATATATCTTTGAGAAACGCTTTTAACTATACACCGCGTTCAATACACTTCAACGATGTGCTTTACCTTTTAAAAACTGCACCCTTCAGACTATAACCGTTCGATATGCTGCGAAAATTATTTCCTCTAGATTGAACTCAAAGCGCTTTATCCCCCTGGAAGCTGTAGAGTTGGTACTCAGACAACACTAGGTAAGAAAGGAAGTGTGCAAAACACTTTTTCGTTTTCAACAACAATGATTTTTAAATTGGCACGCGATAATAACATTTTCATCGCAGTTTTCAATTTAATAGCTTGAAAGATAACCGTTTTCCTGTGCAAAGCATTGTTGTTTGGCTGTAATTAAAATTTTTCATACAATAGATCTATTAAAATTTCATATTAAATGCAAAATATATTCCAAAAACGTTTTACATGTTATTTAATATTGATAGTAATAAACAACTAGAAATTATTAGTTTCCGTTCTTAACATATACAGTGTGATCAGTAAAGTCTGCAACATATGGGAACGCCAAAGTAAAATTTCGAATAAAGCACTTCATCAAAAAAAAAAGCTTTATTCAAAATTTGAGTTGATTGAGACACAAACATAATATTTATTTTTAGTTGCAACATTTAGTGCTCCTTACAGTCCAAATAATAATCTACACTAAAGCAATTTACCGACAGATGTGTAAGCAGTTACAAAAGATGATTTAACTAAGCGTTGGCTTAAAGCAATTTATTAATATGGAGTTAATCCAAGATACCAGCATACTGAGAAAAGTGGTATTTTCCGAAATTCTCTCACCTTTAATCTTTGGCTACGGTTAAGGTTTAACATTTTTTCTGAAACTCGATTTAAATGATTCAACTAAATGAAGGTGCTGGATAGATCGAATTAGTTTTTTGGACCATGTATACAAGGTAAGTCATAATTAGGTTTAAACTTTTCAAGGGTGTTATTCCTGGCCCAAAATATTTAAAAAAGTTTTTATAAAAAGGTCAACTGTGGAGTTATAACCGTTTAAAGATGGCGTCCAAAAACTGATCAAACCTGTATTTCTTTAAAACGACTATATCTACTTGAACAAATTTTAGCACATTCCATATTACTATTACGAGCTATCAGCTGATTATAAAACATGTTTAAAATTACAACCAGAATTGTACATTCCAGGGGCGTACTAGGAAATATTGAGCCCTATTTTATAATCCGTTTAAAAAACTGACGATTTGATTTGAAATTATTGAAATTCTATGTTTTCTAGATAAAAAAAGGTACTATTCTTGAAAGTCGTTTTGTCCAACTGTTTTCGACAAAATTGATAATAAAAAATAACTAATTACAGATAATAATGGTGTTGGATATCGGTGAAACAGAAAACAAAAAGTTATCGAGTATGCGGTGGAAAAGAAAAACGATCTTAGTTGAGATATTTCTAACAGACAAACTGACATATGTTGTCAGATCAAGAAATACAGGTTTGGTCAGTTTTGGACGCCAGTTGACATTTTTTGACAAAATTTTATAAGAACTTTTTTAAATATTTTGGGCCAGGAAATACACCATTGAAAACTTTAAACCTAATTATGACTCAGCCTATATAGTTTTGCACCATCTCTTTGATACCCTATAATTTGCCTTAATGGCAATTTTAATTGATATGGTATCTGCATAATATTTTTCTTGTAATGGAATATGAATTATAAGGGCCAATTTTTCGTTCTAGATTAGATCTTCACAGGCAAACATTTAAAAAATTTTCTATTATCTCTTTTTGTACTAGAGGAAGAAGGCCTTCTCGATATTTGAAGTAAAACAAATTTCTTCGTTATTAATGTTGTTAATAAATGTGGTGCTCAATCGGGTTAAGACCTCTTGATAACGGTTGATTTAATAAAAATCTTTTGCATTAGTGAGCATCGAACACTGGACGTACATGAGCGGTTAACCTTACGGGCTTAGTACTGGTTTTTGATGATTCTAGATTGTAACCATTCTTAAAGTACTTGATCATATACTTTGATATATATATATATATATATATATATATATATATATATATATATATATATATATATATATATATATATATATATATATATATATATATATATATATATATATATATATAGGGTGTTCCATTAGTGCGTAATTCTTTCCTAGCGTCATTATTTTTAATTTTAGAGCAAAATGCATTGGGGAATGTTTTGTAGAATCACTTAAGCTATCTTCTAAAATTATTTACAAGTATACAGGGTGTTTCCTAAGTGCTGTACTGCATTTTTTAAACTTTTAAATGGCACCATATTGATTTTAATTTTTTATGGAGCTTCTTTTCTTCCTATTTATGATGGCATAATCGAATTTCACCCATATCTAACAGTTTTTGAAATATTAATTTTTTATAACTTTTTAAGAAATGCAGATGGTCAGTAAAAATTGTATTTCTCAGACGTTCAGTGCAATATTCACATTTTTTGATTAAAACTTTTAAAGGAAGTGTCAAGCTACAATTTAATTATTTTGAAATATTTTTACACTATACAGGACTGTCCAAAATTTTGAAGTGAATATTCAAAAAATTAAAAGTGTAATATCTCAATTTTTTAAATGGAATCGTATGTTTATTTTAGTGTTTTCATAAAGATAATTAATTATTCGTTCGATTTTCTTCAACATGTCCTATACCTAAACCTAATACTTTCCGAGTTATTCGAAATTTAAAATATTGCATGTTACATGGCCATTTTATATTTGACTTTTATGCTCAATTTATTGAGTAGGCTCTGAAAAAAATGTGCCATTTTATAATAGACTTTCATGCACAATGAATTAAGTAGCCTTTAAAAAAATAGAATAAAATTGACAGTTAATATTTCGTCGTAAAAAAGAAACTAATTTCTTTAATGTATCCCCACAGAAAAAAATTCATTTTTGTCAAATCGGGAGAGTTAGCAGGCCAGTTGAAATTGCTAATTCTACCTATCCACCTGTTAGTAAAGTGTTCATTTAAATAATCTCTAACCATTCTGCTATAGTGAGGTGGTGCACCGTCATGCTGCAGCCACATACTTTGGCGGATATTTAAAGGCACTTCATCTAATAGTTGGCCCAGCTCCTCCCTTAAAAAATGAAAATACCTTTCTCCAGTTAGTCTTTCTTCAAAAAAGTACGGTCCAATTACAAAATTACCTATTATGCCCCCCCACACATTAAGAGACCATCTATGCTGAGCGTCGACGGGTCTTAAGAAGAACGGGTTCTCTTGGGCATAATAGTGCATATTATTTTAATTGATGTTATCATTTTTATGAAAGGTTGCTTCATATGTAAACATTACTCTCTCAAAAAATCCGGGGTTTTCCTGATTTCTATCGAAAGCCCATTGGCAAAATGCAACTCTATTTAGTTTATCCGTTTCACTTAGGGCTTGATGTAGCTGCATATGAAATGCATGAAATTTGTTTTTCTTAATAATGCGAGAAATACTTGTTTTACTAATATCCGTTTCGCTACTTAAATTTCGTAAGCTGGTATGGAGCTGCTCAATTAATGACAAAATAACATTAAATTCATTCTCTCCATTGGCCACTCTTTTTTCTCTCGGGTGTTTCGGATAGCAAACGCTGCCAGTTTCTTCAAAACGAGTTTTTAATTTTTAAATGATAGTTCTTGTGGGTGCCGCCGTTCCGAAATCTTTGAGCGTAGACGCGAAAAGCTAATAAACAATTTTGTTCACTAGCTCCTAAACAATAGATCATATCGATCATTTCTTGCTGCGAAAGATTCATTTTCGCTTTACTACAAAATAGTAATTGTCATTTAGCTTTGTTACCTACAATTTTCATAGGCAACTCAATTTGTTTGTGACAGTGTAACATTAAAACCTACATGCAATATTTAAATTTCGAATAACTCGGAAAGTATTAGGTTTAGGTATAGGACATGTTGAAGAAAATCGAACGAATAATTAATTATCTTTATGAAAACACTAAAATAAACATACCATTACCATTTAAAAAATTGAGATATTACACTTTTAATTTTTGAATATTCACATGCATATATATATATATATATATATATATATATATATATATATATATTTAAATGATAAGTTTTTTTTTTTTTTTGTTTTTTTTTCGACATCTAGTGTCGACTCGTGAAAGCGTTCACGTACGAAAATGTTAGCAACTTTGCCGACAGGTATGTAAAGCAGTTACATAGTCGATTCTTTAATAATTATAGCCAACCTAACAGTTGGCAAGGTATAAAAATTTCGAATCGCCTGCAGTAAAGTACGCAAGAGGTTGTACAATAGCAAACAAACACTGAGAATCACCCGACAGCTGTTTCGTCCTTTGGGACTCATCGGGAGTGAGAGAACTCGAGTGTAAGTTCACTATTGTACAAACGCGCGCTGTCGACTATATGCCCTACTGGAGGGATCACAATATTTAAATGATAAGTTTTTCGACATCTAGTGTCGACTCGTGAAAGCGTTCACGTACGAAAATGTTAGCAACTTTGCCGACAGGTATGTAAAGCAGTTACATAGTCGATTCTTTTTAATTATAGCCAACCTAACAGTTGGCAAGTATAAAATTTCGAATCGCCTGCAGTAAAGTACGCAGAGGTTGTACAATAGCAAACAAACACTGAGAATCACCCGACAGCTGTTTCGTCCTTTGGGACTCATCGGGAGTGAGAGAACTCGAGTGTAAGTTCACTATTGTACAAACGCGCGCGTCGACTATATGCCCTACTGGAGGGATCACAATATTTAAATGATAAGTTTTTCGACATCTAGTGTCGACTCGTGAAAGCGTTCACGTACGAAAATGTTAGCAACTTTGCCGACAGGTATGTAAAGCAGTTACATAGTCGATTCTTTAATAATTATAGAACCTAACAGTTGGCAAGTATAAAATTTCGAATCGCCTGCAGAAAGACGAGAGGTGACAATAGCAAACAAACAGAGAACACCCGACAGCTGTTGCCTTTGGGACCTCGGGAGTGAGAGAACTCGAGTGTAAGTTCACTATTGTACAAACGCGCGCTGTCGACTAATGCCCTACTGGAGGGATCACAATATTAAATGATAAGTTTTTCGACATCTAGTGTCGACTCGTGAAAGCGTTCACGTACGAAAATGTTAGCAACTTGGCCGACAGGTATGTAAAGCGTAAGTCGATCTTTAATATAGCCAACCTAACAGTTGGCAAGTATAAAAATTTCGAATCGCCTGCAGTAAAGTACGCAAGAGGTTGTACAATAGCAAACAAACACTGAGAATCACCCGACAGCTGTTCGCCTTTGGGACTCATCGGGAGTGAGAGAACTCGAGTGTAAGTTCACTATTGTACAAACCGCGCTGCGACAAGCCCTACGAGGACACAATATTAAAGAGTTTTTCGACCTAGGGATCGTGAAGCGTCACGTAGAAAAGTAGCAACTTGCCGACAGGTAAAAGCAGTACATAGCGACTAATACCAAACCCAACAGTGGAATCGAACCACCAAAAAGCAAAAAACAAACAAACAGAAAGCACACAACTTTTGGGACATGGAGGGAGAGAACCGAGTGTCACTATTGCAACGCGCCGCACTAACCCTACTGGAGGGATCACAATATTGAATGATGTTTTTCGACACTAGTGTCGACTCGTGAAAGCGTTCACGTACAAAAGTTAGCAACTTGCCGACAGGTATGTAAAAGTAGTACATAGTCGATTCTTAATAATTATAGCCAACCTAACAGTTGGCAAGCATAAAAATTTCTGAATCGCCTGCAGTTATTATTAATATAATTATTAAAGAATCGACTATGTAACTGCTTTACATACCTGTCGGCAAAGTTGCTAACATTTTCGTACGTGAACGCTTTCACGAGTCGACACTAGATGTCGAAAAACTTATCATTTAAATATTGTGATCCCTCCAGTAGGGCATATAGTCGACAGCGCGTTTGTACAATAGTGAACTTACACTCGAGTTCTCTCACTCCCGATGAGTCCCAAAAGGACGAAACAGCTGTCGGGTGATTCTCAGTGTTTGTTTGCTATTGTACAACCTCTTGCGTACTTTACTGCAGGCGATTCGAAATTTTTATACTTGCCAACTGTTAGGTTGGCTATAATTATTAAAGAATCGACTATGTAACTGCTTTACATACCTGTCGGCAAAATATAAAGTTGTTAATATATATATATATATATATATATACAGGGTGTTTCATTAATCAGTACAGAAAATGAAACTGGAGATTCCTTGCAAAATTTAAAGGGGGTTTAACATAAAAAAAAATTTCCTTAAAGCCTCCCCTGAAGAGTTACAGCCCCTTAAAGATGTGTAAAAAATTCACATTAATCGATTTTTTCTGAAATGACTTGAAATAAAAAAAGAAATCTAAACATTCAAATACTACTACCAAGAAGCCTCCATAATTTCATAATTTTATTCACCCTTGTTCTCTGCAAGGGGTGAGTCTTATTACCCCTTAGAGTTTTTTACCAGAACTTTTTAACTAATTTTTTTTTATTTTAAAATTCAGATTTTGGAGGGCCAATTCAATTAAAAACTTTTTGTCTCTTAAAAATTTCACGTAAACTCAATACTTTTTCACCAAAAAATAAATTAAGCGAACTTGCAGAATTTTTAATTAATAAGTTGCGTATGCAAGTTTGACATAAATAACAATATTATTATTAACTATCATTTTTAATTTAAATTAACAATAGTATTTCAGAGAGTGTTCAAAATGGGCACCATTTTCTTGAATACAGGCTCTTATTCTTTTGAACAAATTTCCGTTAACGCTACCTAGCATTGCTACAGATTGTCTAACTCTTCAGGGAGGCTTTAAGGAAATTTTTTTATGTTAAACCCCCTTTAAATTTTGCAAGGAATCTCCAGTTTCATTTTTGTACTGATTAATGAAACACCCTGTATATATAAATTTTTTTTTTATTTAAAAGAATGTTGCTATATCAACCACGCAGGGTTATTAGTAGCCTACAGTTAATTGGTCTATTAATATATACAATCAATACAATGGTAATACAATACTTGTTACAAAATTACTATATACATCGTTGTTATATAGCCCCAACATTGTTATATTTTTTCGATCAAACCGGTTTCCGATAGAAACTGTAGCGTTGGGTTGGGTTGAGTCAGTCCCTATTGCCTCCTTCAGGGAATTAGGTAGGTGGTATTTGCTTCTCTGGAGCTGGTATCTTTTGCAGTACAGGAGGATGTGTTCCACTGTTAACCTTGTGTGACACAGCTCACGGTTGGGTGGGTCTTGGTGGTTGAAAAGATGCTGGTGTGTAGCTTTTGTGTGACCTATACGAAGTCGTGTTATGACGATTTGATGTCTTCTAGTGTCTGGCATTGAAAGCCCTGAAATTGTAGAAGTTTGTATGGATGTTAGCTTTGTGAGGCCTAGTTTCCACTGCCGTTCCCATTTCCTTTGGCTTGGGCTTTAGATCCAAGTGGGTGAGTATCTTGGTAATGTCCATTTTATTTGTAGCTTCTTTCGCTTGTTTATCAGCGTCTTCGTTCCCTTTTATTCCTGTATGTGAAGGTACAAATAGTAGTATTATTTCATTGTGTACTAAAGTACTTATCTCCTTATGTATTTTCTTTACAAGCGGGTTTTTTACATATATGCCTCTAATAGACTCTATGGAACTTAGGGAGTCACTACAGACTACACAGTTATATCTGGGGTTTTCCTTGGATGCACTACTGCCCTCCAGATAGCATACAACTCACAGGTGTAGTTGCTGCAGATATCGGGTAATCGGTAATTTTGTGTAATATCTTGACCAATAATTGCTGCTCGCACTCTATCGTTTAATTTTGAAGTATCGGTGTATAAGAAGCGGTATTTAGCAAAACAGGCTTGTAGACTCTGGAAACCTTGTTGGATCATTATTGGGATTGTTTCGTGTTTTTGGAATTTTATCAATTCCGTGTTTATTTTGACTTTAGTGTTAGTCCAAGGACTATTATCTTCATTATGTACTGTTAGTACCAATTTTAGCGATTTCTTTATTTCAACTTGCATTTCGATCGTGATTCTGTTAAGTCTTTCGTAGAAGGGAGGAATTATTCGTGTGTTTCTTGTGTGTATGTCTTTGTAGGAATCAGAAAATACAGTTTTGTAGTTAAAATTGTTGGGGTTAATTTGATATATTTTGTTATTACATATTACTTGTAATCTTAATCAGTATAGATCTTAACTTAGCAATCGGAGAATAATTGTCTACAAACGCAAGTAATGCTTTGTACTTTCCTTCATTGTTGAACTTTTAGGGTATCTTCAATGTGTTGTTCCAATTTCTTCTTATCAAGATTCCATTGGTCTTCAAGTTTGTTTTCATATGAGGTCGGCAGATTCATAAGAGGCTTTGATGGCGTTTGAACTTTTTTAATTTCAGTTGAGGTAAGTGATGGTTGTTTTCACGTGCTCTTGTATTTAAAATTTTCTATTTCGGAATGAATAGATATAGCATCTTAAACTTGAGGATTCGCTAGTGATCTAAAAATTATTTCTGTCACTCATTGAAGTTTTCTGAAGAGTTTTAGACATTCTGTAGAAAATCTTCTTCTGAAAAACAAGGAGCTTAGGGTAATAACCTTCAAACCTTTGTAATTTGATCTTAAATTTGTTCAAGTTGCAATTTTCCGACACAAGCGTTATAAATTCTATATCGTTAGAATATGTTATAAGACTGTTTCTAAACCAAAATTTTAATATCTTTTTTTAATTTTATTCTGTTGAATTAGAGTTAGTAGAAAATTTTATTAGATTTACATTTCTGTCGACGAAAATTGAATAAGTAATTACCGAGATTTAATAATTACTGAATTTTTACTGTTTTAACAATATCTTTAAAAATATTAATATAATTTCATATATTTTTTTTTATATTTTGTTCTATTTTTAGATTTTATTTAATTCTGTTAGGTATAAAAGAAAAAAAGTTTTAAGGTATTGAAATACTACAGTTCAACTTATCTAATAAAACAGGAAATTGTTTGTAAGAATCAATAAGTGTTGCGACACCTAGGTGTCGACTCGTGTAGCGTAACAGGAACAAAAATGCATTTTATTAAGGCAACTTTGTCGACAAATGTGTTAGCTTAGTTACATAGTCGATTTTTTAATTATCATAGCCAACTATGTGTTTACAAAAATAACAATCTCAAATCCCTGCTGTAAGTTCGCAAGAGGCTATGCAATAGCAAATAAACACCGAGAATCACTGACAGCTGTTTCGTCCTTTTGGCACTCTTTAGGAGTGAGAAAACTTGAGTGTTAGTTCACTATTGTACAAATGCGTGCCGTCGACTGTATTTCCTTGTTATTTTTGCCGATGGTAATTGAGAGATCACTACGTAACTGCTATATCGTACGTGTTACGTTACACGAGTATTATGCAAATGTGTATAATTTTTTGCCGATTT
This sequence comes from Abscondita cerata, assembly GCA_030710515.1. Lineage (NCBI taxonomy): Eukaryota > Metazoa > Arthropoda > Insecta > Coleoptera > Lampyridae > Abscondita > Abscondita cerata. The sequence continues at coordinate 191,462 of JALBCR010004120.1, forward strand.
CTAATAGGATCAATAAGTCAATCAACTTCACAACTACAAAGACATTGATTATATAAAAAGTTATTTCTAATAACATTAACTAACTTAAACATCAAAACTTGATTTATACGTAATATATACATACTAGCAAAGCCAGCATGCTACGCATGAACAATAATTGGTCTCAGCACTTACATTAACGTTCATCAGTTTACTAATCAATATGAATGCAGAGTATATGGAATTCGTAGAATGAATCGAGAGTAGGTGTGCGCTCGCACAAGTTATAACTTACTAATAAGAGATAAACTCTATTTACGTTATTAGTAGGATGACGTCAAACTTAGTAATTTATTATAGCCAATATAAGATTGCAAATTTTTTATTACCATAATGTAAATAAAAGTTACTTTACTTATGTTAAGTTGGCATAACTTCACGATGTTGCAATATACTTAGAAGTGCAAGTAGTACAAAGGAAAAATATATGCAAACATGACAACCTTGTAACAAACTGCTGCGTGACGTCATCATATGGCTATCGTAAACGAACTATATATATTGTAGTAATAATTTATTTAATTTGTGATCACGCTACCGGTTAATCAATTAATGGATTTTCAATTAATTGCGGTTTTCGGAAAAATTGATAACCGATTAATCGATTTCTATAGTCGACTTTCGAAGTAGATTTGTAAAATCAGTTTTGAAATTGATTTTTAAAATCGATCTTAAGTCGATTATTAAAATCAATTTTTAAAATCACATTTTTAAATTGATTTTTAAATCGATTTTTAAAGTCGATTTTAATAAAAGGTTTTAAAATCAATTTTATGAATCAAATTTAAAATACTCTTTATAAAAGGGTTTTTTAAATCAATTTTTAAATTGGTTCTTATTATTTGAGTGAATACTTATATTGAGCCTGTATGGGTGTTCTTTATTATTGTTAGTTCTCTATTGACTATTTCTGTTAGTCAAAACTCTTGGGCACCATCTAAAAAATCATATAATTTTTGAATAACAATTTTACTTATAATCTATTTTTAATGTTTATAAATCAATAAAATCTACATTAGTAATAATTTTACCTAATGATTAATTACATATTTCCTTATTGACAAAACAGATAAAAATAGCTTTAAACCTTTTACCCATCTACATGAAAATTGCAAAAAATTCAAGTATTTTAAACTTTTAAAGTACTGGTAATGTGTGATATATATATATATATATATATATATATATATATATATATATATATATAACATATAAACCGGCAGTTGTTAAGCCCGTAGAATATATAAACGGTACGCTCGGGCCCGAAGAAACGTTATTGAGCCCGACTTCGGGCTCATCAACGTATCCATGTGTATATTATCATTATACTATTGTATATGCATTGAAACGTGTAAATCCGAAAATTTGGCCGGGCTCATTTAGGATACGTTTATATATCCACTATATACAAAATAGTTCGAACGAATGCGCTGCAGAGGTCTCTTTTATATACACGTTCTCGTTCGTTACGGATGGTACGTTGAGTGGCCCAGTATGTGGCAACATTGAACAGGCCTAACAACGTACAAAAACATATAGTCTGCGTAAACATTTTAGTGGGTAATACTATGTATCAGCACATTTTCCGACTTACACACGTTAAGTATTGTTTTGGCGACTAATCACTACTAAGTTTTTGCTATATTGATCTCATTAAAGTAAAAATTATACGCAATGTAAGTACGTGTTATCGTACTTTACAAAAAAACAGCTATTAAATTAACATTAAAATATTGTAATAAAATAGTATATTATTCAATAAGTGGTAAAGAAGGCAATAACTCACGCGGATGATTTTGCGACACGAGACGTTAGTCGAGTGGCGTAATCATCCAAATGAGTTATTGTCCTTACCACGAGTTGAATACTATGCTTTATCTACGACTATAACATTTTCTGTTGAAAAAAATTTTTTTAATTTTACGATGTTAAATTTTTAATTTATTTGACATTTGTTTAAAAGAAAACAAGATAGGTATTATGATCCCTTACGGTTGCTATGAAAATACGATAATCTGTGAGTTATTATAACTCACGCTTGTAACTCACGCATCCTAGTCATTTATACAATTATTCATCAAAATTCATTGAATAAAGACTATATAATCCAATCGGAGTAGATAAAATTATTTAAAAGCTTTAAATGCATATTATTTTGTTACTATTGGAAACAAAGGTTTTAATTACAACACGTTTTCTTAATTAATCCAATGAACAGTTTTTGATTATGAAGTTTCTAATTTTGCCACAAAATAATTTAGTAACATAAGTTAGTTCGTTCGCGCGCTTCTGTAAAAGGTTCTAAAAGGATCTGGATCAAAGGTTAGATTGATTGATATGATTATTTAAACAACGATTTAATGAAACAAATATTTAATAATATTAGCTTTTAGAATACACATTATAAACAAAGGCTTTTACAACAACCCAGTTTCTACCAACAAATATGGCTTTATGTTTATTTAAGAATTCTTCAACTTCAGTCTTCTTGGGAGGTATTTTATTTTTAATATGTCCGTTGAAATGTGTTTTATTAAATGTTTCTGTTCCTCCGTCCATCTTTGGCATACATGTACAGGGTGTCCCATTTTCAACACTTGTATATCGTATCTCCGTAATTGTTAGTGCAATCAAAAAGTAATATAGGGGCAACATGTTCTTTTTGGGTCACACTTAAAATAATAAAATAAAATTTGAAGATGTTTCCTCGCTTAAAAGATACGAGGGAAAATAAAAAAAATTGTCAATGAATTTTTTTTTAGTTTTGTTTCTAATAGCTTCTGTTTCATGGTTTATTGCGATTTAAAGTAATGGAGTTTAAATAAATCGCCTAGGAAACCAATAACTTTATGTTCCATTTTAAAAAATGAGGTTAGGTCCGATTACTTTTTTTACCTGAACTCGTATCCTCATTTTTGAACCGGTATATTATTCAAACACTATAAAGAAACGTGAATTAATTGTTAATCAGAACTTTAATTGTTAAATCGGTTACAGAAAACAAAAACCTGGAAATCAGCTATTTTTAATTATCAGCTTACTCATACCTAAAAATGGTAAATTATACACAAAAATTATTTTATACTGAATTGGGTAATTACATTTAAAATTAATATTTCTATTCGATGAATTGGGTTTACTAAACCAGTCTGTAATAATGGTTTCTTTTTAATTAGTATAAGATTTAAATAATTAAGTGAATTGTTTACTTCCTGTTCAAATGTAAGCGATAACCTGCTGTGATAGTAATATATTAGGAGATATTCCATTAGATCAATTAATTAAAGATATTCCTCCCCAGTTGACAATTCCGCCAACGTTTATTAAAAATATGTTGAGGGTTTATTTTTAATAATTGACAAAAATATATTGACTTACCTTATACTAAATGCAACAACTATCATTAAATTGGGAAAACAAAATTTTAAGTATAATCCAAAAACAGCACATGACAGATACCCTATAAGTGTCGTAAATCGGACATCCTGAACTATGTATGAAAAGCTTTTTAATGTACCACATTTTTTATTTTCACCGTCGCGACGTACGAAAGGTGACCTTCTTGTTTTTCAATCCGATGCGCGTTTTTCGTAATGAATAGAAAATGTTTCTCTGGAAAATATTAACAATAACGTTAATATGACAATTTTTAAGCGAAAACCGTGCATTGGATTAAAAAATCAATCAATCAATGGATCAAATGTGCTAAGATATTGATGGGAGCGTTGTTTTGTCTATAAACCAGATAAAGCTCTAGAACTTAAAAGTATCGATGGTAACAGTTAAATTAAAAGTCTTAATTTAATCAAATTACTTAAAACTCGAATAGTCTTGGCTTGCACTTTATATTGAATTCATATTGGATACTTGAGAGTTTTGAACAAAATAATTTTGTTTTAGCATTTTTAGATCTCTCTCAAGCCTTTGATTATGTGGCACATCTCCTAAATAAATTGAAAACATTTTATAATTTTGATGAAGCTAGTATTGCGCTCATCAGATCATACTTAAGCAATAGAAAAAATAAACAGTCAATGTTGTATTTTCTGATAATCGCTTCTTGCGTAATGGAGTACCTCAAGGTTCAATTTTTGGGCCTTTATTATTTCTTATATATGTTAATGATTTACATTTACATTTCTAAAATGAATCGTCCATTATTCAATACGCAGATGACACGGCGATATTAATTAAAAATTCTTACATTGCTCTACTAAAAATCTTATACTAATATAAAGACAATAAAACTTTTATTTACACTTCGACCACATAATTTTCAGAATAAGAACTCTAAAAAATTTTAGAAATAAATCTTGATCTTAAACTACAATTCACAGACCGTATAAGTCAATTGACCAGAAAATTTAACAGTGACATATATATTTTAATGCGTTTAGAAGACAGTGTTTCATCAAAATGTCTCAAAATGACATACTTCGGATTAATTCATACTCATTTAAATTACTATAGTATCATTTAAGCAAATTGTTATAGATCAAACTGAATATTCTCGTTGCAACGTAAAGCTCTATGTGTTTTAGGAACAATCGCTTTTAGATAAGGTTGTAAGCCAATTTTTATTAAATTAATAATTATGACACTGCCGTTACTGTTTATTTTTAATTGCATCACTTATGCTAAAAAAAATATGTAAAAGTTTTACATACAAATCAGATGTTCATAATTATTACACGAGAAATTGTGATAAAATAGAAAAATAATTGTATAGATTAAGTGTAAACATTAAACTACCATCACATATACGTGATTTAACTATTAAACAACTCAAACAGGAAATACAAAATTATTTACTAACAAAGGCTTTTTAGTCACTATCGGAATTTCTTAATTGTAGAAAAGAAGAAATGATAAGTTAATTATGTATCATAATTGTTTGACGGATGTAAATACATCTTGTGTAGAAACAAATACAAATGGTAAATACCGTTTAACTTATATAAAAGTACCTTTGATGAGCCCGAAGGGACTGGCAACGTTGTGGGGCTCATGAAAGAACTCTAAATATATTTTCTGTATATAATCGGGCTCCACAGCGTTCTGTATTTAAGCGCGGGGTACTGGGCTCAACAGCGGCCTGTTAACGTATCGGGCTCAACAAGATACCGTCTATAACTATATATATAAAACACTAATTAAATCTGAATATACAGGGTGTCTATAAAAGGATCTTTACACACGCCTACCGCATATTCCTAAGACCAAAATAAACCGATTTAAGTAAACTTATATTAGTCCAAAGTCGCTTAGTTTAGGAGCTGTACGGCCTTTAAAATTAAAATTTAAAATCGATTTTTTATTATAAATTTAAAACGGCGTATGCGATTTTAATAAGATTTAGCGTGGTAAGATAGTATTATTAAACGAATGTTTTGAAAAAATTTTTAGAAAATACTAGTACCGGAAGTGAATGAAACACGCATGACCATTATAAAAAATAACATAATTTTTTTTGCTGTCTGTAGTAGTCACACAAAATAATTTTTATTGATAGAGAAACACTTATCTGACTACCCCTAAATAGATATGTTCTTTTTTTCTACTGTTATAAAAGCCGACCTTTTTGCTTTTTCCACCAGAGTGGTAACTCGTAAAGATCTTCTGAAACCTAAATCCCACCACAAGGTCTTATCTGACTACCCCTAAATATATATGTATTTTCTTTCTTAGTAAGAACCAACTTTACGTATTTGTAAAGACCAACTTCACAGACTATTTCAAACGTTGTTGACATCCTGGTGTCATCCAGGCCCGTTTCTACGATTATCACTAACCAATCCAATTCTGGTTTCTTCTGTAAGAATACTACTGTTCTAAAAGCCGACCTTTCTGCTTTTTCTACCAGAGTGGGAACTCGTAAAGATCTTCTGGAACCTAAATCCCACCACAAAGTCTTCTTGGGATGATAGAGGTTGAAGTAACACAACTAAAAATACCTGAAGTGAACTCTTAAGACTAGAGTGAAGCATTTCTATTTACATTAAAGCAAATAACAATCATCCTTTTCATTTGACACTCGAGGACACCCAGAACGCAGTCTTTGTTTCACAAACCAGCATCATGTAATGTAATAATTTTTGAAGCAAGAAATTTCACGAGATTATTATAAAAATCATTTGGCGACAAATGACACATAACTAGCAGATTTCTTCAATACTTGAATTTTCTGCGATATTAGAGAAAAATAAGAAAAATGTAAATTATTCGACATCTCCCATCACGTCTACGTCACATGAAATTTAGAACTTTAATCGCAAATTTCTAGAAAACCACACAGAAGAAACCCCAAAATTATTGACATTTTTTACAAACAATTTTTTTATCTATCCGTTGATACTTACTAATGAATCCATAATCCTAAAAATTGTTTTTAAATATTTTCACCTCGATCATTTTGCCACCATTTCTGACACCGTGTCACTTTTTTTGTTTAAATGTTTATCTTTTTTATGGTTTTACTATTTGACAATTTTATCAGTCCGATTTTCTTTTATTGTAAGTAATCTTTACACACGAATATGGCGTTTGATATTAGCCGTCAAGTTTGTTAATTAAATATTGTAGGTAACTGGCAATAATTATGTTATTTTATTAGTGATATAACCTAGTTTTTTAAATATTTGTTGTATTAACATTTGTTTCTTGTAAGTAATTAACTTTTGTAAGTTTATACTTTTATATAATTTTACAGTTTACTCCTACATCTGATGATGATGATGTAGTCAAATATAAAATATAAAAATTTTAAGTATCGGTAAAGGCAATAAAAACTATCTTTTTATCCTCTTGATACTGATTATTATATCAATCAATACAATAATTGAAGATAACCATACCAAAAGTATCGGCATATATTCAAGATACACAGAACACCCTTCCTTTATAACGGGTGTTTAAATAAAAAATTGGATTGGGTAGGTCTTGGAATTTTCTTTGACATTAGGTAATGTTTTAACAAAGTAGTCAGATTACAAAGTTTAGGTTAGATTTTGATGTATCTAAAAAGTAGGTATTCATTTTTAGATTATATTTACTTCACGTTTTAATGAAAATAAAGTTCAGTTTTTAATTTATACACTCGTTGTTCACTATTTAAATTTATGTTTAGCTTCCTACTAGCAAACAATCAAAGGACAAAATGACATTTTTAAAAACCTAAGCTGCACATGCGTCGATACAGGTACTCAGCGTTATCAATGTAATGGTATTACTGATAAACATAGTGCCACCAAAGAAGATACTTGCATTATTATTTTCTGATGTACGAAATAACGTATCGTCATTGTATGAATGAGACATAAATATGTGTAAAATAAAAGAGGAGGATGTATGTATTATATGCGTTATGAATAAAGTTACTCAATTTACTTCAATTTCATTTTATTCGTTCTGTCAAATGTCGGTCGTTGTCATTCTTGCTTTATTCTGTATTTTTTTATTATTAATTGCTGTTACTTGTTACTTTTTAAGGTTAGTATTTCAACTGACAACCACATATCTTGCCAATACTGTTTTAGTTACTTTGTAATTTTAACCAGTAACTAAATAGTAAATGCTCAAATTGACTTAGAAGTTTTAATATTGAATCATACGCACATACTTATGACGCAGGAATAATCTTTCCTGTCAAGAAGTTTATTGTGAATTTACTTCATAATCTTGAGGCATTAGGAATATTTGAGATAAAATTCGGGCGGATTTCTTGACTTTAATGTGTTAAGTCAACCCACAGAAATAAACCAAATATTATGGTTATCGTTGGGTTTGTCATACACTGCGTGTTGATTCAAATATGGTATACGTAAAAGTATTGACCACGAAACCTTTAAAACTACATGAATTTACTTCAACAAGTTAAAGTCCAGAAAAAATCTTAATTTGATTTCATTTAGATTATTATGGATTGAGAATGTTATGGTTGTGATGATACTGTAGGCTAATTTGGTACGATATCGTATTGCAATGAATAAGACTTTGAAACGACCCCACGATTGGGTTAACCATTAAATACGATGATTAAGCCTGCAATTCTGTGTACAAATCGTAGCGATAGTATGATCGTAGCGTACAAATTTTCAATTTTGTGTGTTGCTGTAAGCTACTGATTCTCATATGTATTTACGGTTCCTCGTAAATTCTTACAAAAATTTGACATCACGCTATTGGCTAACTGAAAACTCTCACCTGCCATATGCAACAACCATCTTGGTCCTACAATTATGTTACATAAGGTTTCTTCTTGACACTATGTAAATATCAATATTAACGAACGATACGAAGCTAATTTAAAATGACTGGAAATGGTATTTATTTAATGGCCCTTTTTTTAGTCATTGGTTAACTTTAATTTTGGGTTACGGTCATGATGATAATTGTTCTCACAATTGTGTCCTTCAAAATTAACCAAAAGTTCACTTTAACCAGAGATTAAAAACTGCTTCTTAATGTAAACAAATTCTGAAGTCAAATGAGTAACTCTTCTCATAAAAAATTCAAAAAAAGACTCTATTTTTTTACTGACAGGTTTCTCATCAAAAAAGAGGCAATGTTAATGTGATTTATTAAATAAAATTTGATGATGATATGGAGATCTTCTTTCTTGGCAAACAAATTCAAAAAATTATGCTGTTACATCTGACTCTTTCTCGTAAATTCTTAACTTTATCACAGCGATTTAGTCCGCTCTGCAAGGGAGAAACTTGCCGTACGTAGTTTGAATTATTTAAACAGTGCAGTTTTTTTATATAGTTGTTAATTTAACTTTATTTAATTCCCAATCAGCAACATTTTTCTTTGAGCGGTAGAGAAGTTTTTCTTTATTATAAAACGGGGGTAGTTATCAACCCACTTGTGTTCTGTTAAAATTAAAACAAAAAATTGGTCCAATGACTCATTACAAAATAAAGTAATTTTTATCTAAAATATACAAACCTCTACATTTTCTTAATTCTATCACAAAAGCTTGTTTCTATTTACTTTATGTGGAACATATTGCAATGTCAAATGCTATTTGATGTTTATTTTAATTTTTAATTTTGCTGTAACACAAAATAATGGTTTATTTTACTAAATCAATAATTAATTTTTAATTTTTCTAATAATTATTTGTAAACCGTTACTAGAAATAACTTAGCTCAGCCTTATAAATTAAAATGGAATCACCAATTCCTATTACTTCGTTAATTTAAAACACGACCTAATTCACAAAGGATTGATTTGCAAGTGTGTGGTAAAATTTATTTTGCAAATGCGCATGAATTTTGATTTTAATTACCACGTGGTGCGCGCTCGCCTAATGTTAAAGTGAATTAACAGTAATTACATGCGACAAACTTTCTCACAAAACTAAACTTAAGTTATTTACAAAATAACTAACCTTGGTCAAACGATTTTGAGGTAAGCGCAAATATTTATTTCTTCGTTGACTTTCCTTTGGACTCTTTTTTTAGGTTAACGTTTGTTGGACCTGATGATCTTTTGCTTTTATTGACGAGATTTTCAACTAATTACTCGTAGCACAAATGTTGAAAACGTAGAATCCTTTTTGATTTTTACGATGCACTTATATAGTGCTGTAGCGTTTGGTGGGTATTTGTTTGTTCTTTAAACATTTATTATAATTACTAAATTCCAAAGCTCTAATTTTATTTTAACACTTATTCGTGTTGCTTTACGTGAAGACGTTTATTCGTGACACTAGTTTTATTCAAAATTGTATTTGTTTACGTTATAACGTCACGTTATCTTGCTTTTTCTCTAAATTTTTATGACGCAATTGACTTTTTTATTACACGGACGTTTTTAAGAAGAAAGACGCTTGTGTTTGCACTTCCTTATATTAATTTTTGTAAATTTTGATTCGTCTTTTGATTTTAACTGCCATATTAACTGCCGTTTTCAAATAAGGGAGGTGAATAACTGCTTGTTTTTACCGCCATCTAATGAAACTATCGTTGAAACTCCTTCTAATTTGTTAGGATCCTGTTATTTTCTAATTAATTAAATCTGCATTAATTAACTTTACTGCTTATACTTCGTAGAATAAATTCTCCTTGCTCATTCTGTGGTTTTCTCAAACAACGGTTGTTTAGAATAACGTCACCCCTTTGAAATCATATTTGAGAAGCAAGACTACTAGTACCGTAAATTAGTATAGTAAACAATAAAAGCAGGGTAGCCAAAACAAAAAAACGTCGGATACGCTAGATACAGTTAATGTTTGTATAAAAAGATTAAAGTATATATTAAAAGCAAAATAAATGGATAGAAGAATTTTATATCTCAAGTTCAGTTTAATAACACCTATCTTCAGTTTTACACAAGTTTAAATTGTAATAAATTAATTTATAAATTACAATCTATAGCAATCGCAACACAAAAATTCACTTTAGTATTCGAATAAAACGCATTTAATAAATAATTTCATTTCTGTCACTTTGCTTCTTTTCGTCATTAAAGTGTAAACTGTAAGCGTTTGAGTTTTATTAAATTCCATCAAAAATGTCTGTGTAAGAAATAATGAAACTCAAAATAAGTAGACCATTTTTAAATTTTTCTTTCATTTTGAAAGTCTCTCCAAAATTCTGATCCACGCGTCGTCAAATTTATATTCAACATTAAACATTTGTACATTTAGGACACAACTTTGTTTGTTCATTGATCACATTTATTTTAGAAACCCCTTGGGCACAGCTACGATTTAAGAAACGCCTCCGTATACTATAAATGTAATTTTAACTTTGTTAAGAATGGTCGGTCGGAAATCTGATTATGTTAGTGAAATTGTTTCTTGTTAATTGCACGAAGTAAAAGATAACGCGATTAGAAGTTATAAGTCAACCGTCTTCATTTAATTTACTACGAGCTGATTGTTTCTGGATGTAAAACCACGACTGAAATAAATCATATTTAATGCGTAACTAATGCTTTTCGCTTTATTTATTAATTCCGAACAGATCATGATTATGATCATTTTTTAATTTCAAACGCAAATTTAAATTGATTTACTTTTAGCGACGAAAAAAATTAAATTAATTTGTAATTCTATTAAAATCTGTTGTTAAAATGTAAAACCAATTAACCGTGTTTTATGGGCTAATGTCTTTCTCCTCTTTTCATTTAAAACTCGATGCATAATTTAAATTACAAGAAAACCTTCATAATAGTGTTAAACATTTAAATCAATTTTATATAGCTTAGAGGAATTTAAAGGATTACGAGGACTCGAATATTATACTTCTAACCAAAAAACTAAGTATAATTATGAAGTGTTTGGAACTATAATCAAATTGGGTTATTACAGTTGTTGTTAATCATGCAGATAATCAAATGAAAATCTTAGTTTATGTATGAATCATCTACGTTAATACATGGAAATTATGGTGGCGGTATGACGATTACAAAATGTTGGTTTTCCTGAGTTGTTATAGATGGAATAAGAGTGTTCTACTGTTCTCACGATAAATAATACTCGTCAGTAACACAAATTTGAGAGACAAATAAACAATTAAATATAGCAAATAAAACTTAAAGTACTAGGAGAGTGTGACAGAAATAGAGAGAGACTGCCGCATATGATTACGTGCGTTAGAAACAACAATAATTAAAGCTCGCAATTAATGTGTTGAATTTCAGTTAAGCTTTTAGTTACACCCCAAATTAAAATTAGCGTTTCAATTGAGGATTGGTTACTAAGAAAGCTCGACGTACACGTCACTTACACCCGGTGACTTAAAACTAACTTAAACTCAGAATAAAAAGTAAGTACCTCCCGCCAACCCAAAAAGTCTTTTGTATTAGCTTCAACCACTCTATGTAAATCGCCCAAGCTTTTATGAAGCTGGTTAAAAACAAAACTAAACGTCGGTGGTGGAGTCTACCCCGAATAAAAATTTACTTAAATGCTAGAGATTGAAACCGTTCAATGTCACATGTACGTGAGCTTCATACGCATTAATATTGAATAGGTTACTTAAACATTAAAACTTAGTTGTATTCTGTAGTATGCAGTTCCGAGAATAAAAGTTCCTGCTAGCGACAGGATTTCCTTTAGGGGAGGTATGCAACGAAGAACGGAAGGCAAATATGTTCTCTCAAAGCAGCAATTATGCAGCATGAACGACCCCTGCAGTCTGTAGAGTTCACCGGCTGGTTGCAGCTTAATTGAATTCAAGTTTATAGGAAACCGGGCTTAATTAGCCATTCCAGCACCCCATGAGTTATCCAGGTGTAATACACGATGAGAATATAAGGTCAACGCACGTGCTACAGCATACGTCGTAATTAGAACTAACACAACCACGAGACAACAAAAAAAGGAAAAAAAGTACTTACGGTGAATGCGGTCGGATTTAAATTTAAACACCAATTCGACTTGGAATGATTAAAGCACACATTAATAATTATGTGTAAAATTTTAACTTCAAGAGGCACGCCAAACACCCAAGTAGATGAAAGTAGAAAATGTCCGCTCATAGTCCCCGAAACTTTTGTTAATTAAAGAAATCCATCAATGGAAAATTCGCAACATGGGCGGCAAATTCAACTTTTGTCGTAAATGTTTTTAAGAAGGCTCTTGACATACGTTCTATTTTTGCAAATAAACCCGTAACAATCTTCTCTTTGGCCTTATAACTACAATCGCTTTCTTGAATGAAACTTGTAAATTGGTGGACTTTTGTTGTTTTCTTCTTACTTTAGGTTGTCACATTAACACGATGAATCGATGTACCTGGCTCATAATTAGTTGTAGATCTTTATACACCAGTGGAAATTGTACAATAGAATCGAAAGCCCTGAAAATGTTTGTAAAAATTGAAAAAACATGTCGTCTGATCCAAAATCAAAGACAAAAATTAAGAAATTGGCTTTAAGAAATTCGTCAAAGTTAACAGAGCGTCAAACGATGATGACTTGCTGATTAACTTCCAGTCCTCGTTTATCGGAGGTTCAATTTAATGGGATACTTTCTAGTACCTACCTTTTGAAACTACTATTACTGATCTCAATAGTTTTCAAAATGCACACAAAACATAATCAACTATGTATTAAAAGGCTTTTGACAATTAACTTTAACATATTTTATTGCATTTGAAACATCTACATAATCAAAATAAATATCCTAAAATCTAAACAATGTTAATAAAGGTTGTCACATTAAACTACAATTATCGACCACGTGATTCCTAATTACAATTTTTAACTATCCTAAAACACAAAAAAAAAATATTTTAAAGCAAACTAACGCGGTCAATAAAAGTGTAATTGACCTTATTTGTCACAATATAAATTGCATTAGGAGCAGTCTTGGATTGTTTAAATAATTTAATTTACGCATACACAATTAAGAGCACAAAGGGGTCCAACTCAATCGTTAAAAGCAAATGCGCTTTTTCGATAAAATAATTACGCAAGAATTATTATAAGTACCTTTACTATCGAGCCGACGGTAACCATGTGCTGCAGGAAGCGAAGAATCCAATCGAAGCATACAGGTAGATAAGGAAACGGTCTTGTTTTAACACGGTCGGCAACTTCAAATTCGAAAGTCGGCAAGCGGAAATTCGTAATAATTTTTTGTGAAAGCGTCAGTACAGGCGTGTCGTTATCGATATTTTTTACTAAATACCAAACAAGCAAGTCGTCACGATGAAACGACTTGTGCGAAAGTAGTGCTAGAAATTCTTTAAAAAGCGGCTTAAGTGAATACTACAGGTAAAAATACTAAATTCCCAGTTATTTTCAACATAACATAATATTTCGGAATAAAGATTACTTAAACCGCGTTTAGCAAAACAGAGTAACTACTTTTTTATCTAACTCTAAATCCGAAAATGTTTATTTTTAGCAGCACAATGCGTGCTACACTCACATGTTAACTTTATGAGGACTGGACGACAACTGGCAAAAAGCAAAAGCGATAATGTTATACGAAAACGAATATACTTAGGCAAATCTACAACAAGAATGGCAACGAAGGTTACAGTAAAACACGTGGATTTAATAATATCAGAAGTGAAAGCTCATATTAATACACGTGTTTTTTCCATAAAACCATTCGTAGATATCAACAATTCACACACTTTAATGATCAGTTGTTAGAAACAAAGTTGTAAAGATAATAAAAGTTTAGCTTCCATAAACTGTTTTTGAACATGAACAAAGAAACTTATCAAACTAAGCACTGATACTTTTGCAGCTATAAGTTATAAGATCTGAATTTAAATAACACATTTTCAATGAAAAACATTTAACGATTAGATCACGCCTAAACTACTTTTGTATGAAGGAAAAGCAAAAATAACAGTTTTCAGTTTGTAATTTGATTTTTAAAGCAGATAATTGAATAATATAAAAATTCTACTAAGGCATCGAGACATCAGCTAATAAGAAAACTATCAAATCACAATAAAAACAAATACTTAACCACCAAGGAAGTGAGAGCATTAACTTTCTACCTGTTTAAATTAAGAGACTGACATAAGATTTTAACTCGGACTAATTTGGTACGGTAGCAAGCAAGAACTACTTAATGGTAAGACATAGGTCATAATCTTGTTTGAAATAGTGTAACCAATAACTAAGAGGTTGATAGTTATTACATACTTGTCAAGTACAATGTTTGTTGCCAAATTGATACTGTTTTAAGATTTCCAGTTTTTACCTACAGCTACTCTGTTAACATACATTACTTTATTCTGTAGCAGAATATTGTGTTCCCTGTCTGGTTGAATAGTTATAATAAAAAAAATAGATGCCAGTTGAATTGCACTATGTGGAACCTACTCTTCTCGATTGGCTTCCTGTTCTTTGTAATATTACTCCATCAACCATTTGTCGAAAAGCTGCGTTAAAACAAGAATAAAATAAATCCCAACAAAACTTACCAATTTAGAATGACATTGACAACCCTCCTGCAAAAGACTTAAATCTCGAAGTCCTATATGGTTTGCAAGACTACTTAACTACGGCTTTCTCTGAGTTGAAGAATGGAAAACATTATGGTCAGGAGTTGATGTTTTTAATAAACATATCATTAATGATGATCCAACAATAGAAGTCCCGGGCTTTGATCATAAAAAGAAAAATTTGGTCCAAAAGTAAATCGCATAAGAACAGGCCATTTAAAATGCAACTCTATGTTATTTAAATGAAGTGCAATTCTAATCCAAATTAAGTTGTGGAAACAAACCAGAAAACCCGTTCACATATATTGTAGAGGATTGTCAATTAACAAAGTTTAAAGGAGTGGCGTTTCCAAACATTCATAATTGAACGGATGAGCTATATTATAACTTACGAATCTAAGGACATCTAAAGTTCAGCAATATTTTGTATTCTCTCTCCTGGATTATCTGTTTTCCATTATTTTGTTTTGCTATTTCTTTAACCTACTATTTTTTATTGTCGTGACTGACGCTGGACCGGTCCATTAAATGTCGTCATGCAATGGCTGTGCTGTTATATTTTATGTTCTTATTTACCTTCTATAAAGTTTACACACTTAATTAATATTATTACATATGAATACTAAGGTGAGTAAGGATTGGCATGTTTAGGTTTTCCTAAACCTTGAAGCAAAATGTTTTTGCCAAGAGGAACCAATCCACTATTGCACGGTTTCGTCACCACACTATACAGGTTTATACTGATCTTCTGAAGCACCATACATAACACTTACATCACATACAATATTTAAAATGTACCATACGAATAAATAAATAAATAAACTACAGCCAGTTACATCATTTTTCTATTATCCATGATTAGGTAATATAGATTTGAGGG
>JALBCR010004121.1:0-83867 GCA_030710515.1 Abscondita cerata
TCAGTAGTACTTCGTTCAGTTACGTATTGCTTATTTGAAGTACATGAATTTTAAATGTCATTACAAATTGACAGATTGTTAGTTAAAAGTCTAAATTTTACGAAACGGTATACATACGCTTAAAGAAAACTGGGAAATATTGAACTTACTTCTAAGTGGTGAGTTACGCCGTTACGGTCAATGATGAGCGCTATCATGACATGCTCACTCAATTTTGTTTCCGAAATTAAAGAACGATGCCAGGACGACATTTGGTTTCAACAGGACAGGGCTACTTGCTATACAGCCAACGTAACAATCAACTTTTGAGCTCTGTTTTCGAAAACCGAATAATCAGCCGAAATTTGGATGTCAATTGGCCGCCTCGGAGCTGTGGTTTGATCCCATTGAACCATTATCTATGGGGATCCGTTAAGGATAAGTGTTACGCAAACTATTCAGAACAACTGAGGCTTTGAAACACGAAATCGAAGTTGCCATTCAGAAGATACAGGCCCAGACAATCGAAAATGTACTAGTGGGTCGAGCGAATGGAGTACTGTAATGTCAGCCAGTGGCAGCCATTAAACAGCTGTTCTGTTTTATTTCTTAAATTTCAAGTTCCATCTTTTTCTAATAAAAATATTCATTAGTTTTATTTTATTTACTTTAAAATGCAACTTTTAAATGGCACACCTCACAGTTTTTTATAGACGGATTAGGAATAGTTCCGATGAGATCCGACGTACAGTATATGGAAGCCCAAAACAGGTAAAGACAAATTCGATATAGACCGAATTCTCCAAGCTTCCCAAGAAATAGGTAAAAATGTCTAGTTTGGTATCCATAAACCGTTACGAAGAACGAATAAAGTCATGTGTGGGGTTTATATAGTCCTTAGCCAAGGATGTAAACTTTTTCATGATATTTGTTGCAAAGTAAGTTTTTAAATTTTAAACTAGCTGTCAGCCTTTACTTTTGCTAATTTGTTTAGGAAGCACCTCCAGCTGTTTAGTAAATACTGGATTGTATTCCACGCGACTAGAAATTTTATCAGTGCTGGTTGTTTTTTAATAATGAACAACATTCTTTTTTTCACGCCAAGCGGGTTCATATACAACTATTAAGGAAAATTGTGATTGAAGACTTACAGAAGTGTTTTTATCACTGGTACGCTATTTTGCTATATTCTTCAACATTAACGGTAGATAAATTTTGTTTTCTTTTTGAAAATTGTATCATTTTTTAGCATCTTTTAAATTGTGAATACAATTTTTAACATTTATAGACTAACCTTATCTTAGTATCAATAAAGTTTGTTGTCCTGGATTGTAGTAAGATTGTGTTGATCTTCTATGTTTCTGCGTCGAGTGCACTTTTTAATTCATTGGAGAATTTTGAATCGATCAGTTATACTAATTGTAACAGGCGTAAATTTACGTAAGTTGAATATTCAAGAGTGTCTAACTTTGCAGCAGATATAAATTTTGAGACTATTAAACTTCGATATTCAATTTAAGACGTTGGATGATGAATGAATGATCTCTTACGCCGGTCGCAACACATCTTCTCTCTCCTCTTCTTTCTTTTACACCTTCAACGCTCAGTATTAACTTTTTAAAAAGTTTTGTCTCACATATAGTTCACTTCCTTTCACTTCCAGCACATAATAATAGTCTGCACATTTAACTGTTCAAAACAAATTTAACCTTCATCTAAACAACGTCTCTTTGCACACAAAGTTTCGAGAACACTTCAATAGACAATATCCCCTACACTCAATGTCAAATCCCCATTTTCAAACGTTACAAGTAAAACTTAACATCTACATTTTTATTTTACTTATAGTACGGAAAATATTTATTTTTGCACAAACTAAATTTTTATAAACAAAAATACAGATTGACTTTTAGAAATTCTTAAACTCTAAATAAATTTAATTTTACCTCTCATTTAATTATTACCTATTATAAATCTTTATATAATCATTTTTGATTTAAATGATTTTTGATTTTTCTTATCTGTGTTGGAGATATAAAGAAAGTTAGTTTTGTGTTAGCTCCTCTTATCGAAAGTATTTTTTTGTATAATTTAAAAAATTTTGTATTTAAAATAAGTTATTTGTTATCACTTCTCTTGTGGTACCTCCTTGGTACGTTTCAAAAATATTGTGTTATATTTAATTCTGTTTGTTTGCAGAACCAACGTGCAAAATATCTTCTTTAAAATAAGTTATCAAATTCTCCAACTGCTTCGCTTCAACGCCATTTTAACTTAAACCCTGGCCGCTGAAAGAAATTTTGTCTCAAGTTTTTCGCTACATGAAAAATGTAAGTATTCCTTATGGTAAACGCCCTGAAACTTTTTTCTTTTAGGGGTGAGTTTGCAATGCTCTACGGTAAAAACTCACACCAAAACTATAAAATTGTTCATCAACTTGTTTCGCGATCACATTCCATATTGTGATAATAACACTTTTCTTATATTCTAAGCCATTTTTCGCAATTACAAGATGTTACAGAACTCTCAAACTGTTCTCCAAACACATTTTCAAAATTTTTTTGTGCTTTCTGGTGTTAATTTTTTCTATTTTGTATCAATACCACCAAGTAAAGCGTCACCAAACTCAACATTTTTGAAAACATAAATTACTCAGGTCAATTTTGTTAACAACAATAGAAAACACAGGAAAATTTATTTAGTATTATAATACTACTATATTTAAGAAATATCATAAAGATAGTTTAACAATAAACTTAGCCAAGTAGCACATAAATCGCCACTACAATTCTTTAAGTAGATTGAAACTTTAAATAATTAAATTATAGGTAGCGCTACGCATTTTTTCAACAAAAAGTAAAATTTTCTTTATTATTTAATGTACCACTAAGAAAATTGTAAATATTACTCTCTAAAATACTATTAAGTTTTTTAACTGTATAGTAATAAGTTCATAATACTGACGTATTTGTTACTAATATTATAATATTATTATTATCATCCAGTATTCATGACAAAAAGGAAATTGTGTGAGTAATCGTCACTGCAGAATTTTACCTAATACCAACTAAAAGTATTCGTGACTACATAGTATTATATCTGGCAATTATAAATATTACTAGTTTCTATTTAACTACTTTAAAAGGTGTTGAATTTAAATAGCCTCAAAAGTCACATTTTTGTTGTCACTTAATAAATAACTCAATGGTAAATTAGCTACTGGTTGATGGGGTCGCAAATATGGCCACATTAAAATTACAGACATACTACAAAGGAAAGAAATTTTGACAAATATTTATGTTGTAATAATTTTATTTCAATATACATATTAACTAAATCTTATTCTTGTTTCAAAATCTCAACAAAGAAACATTTAAACGTGTATAATTAAAACTTACAAAATATCATTGATATTTTCGTTAAAAATTGTTAAAAATTACTTGTTACAGGCGCTTTTATTTTTCATTAGTATCAGGTCTACATTTGTCAATAATATTGTGTGCGTTAGTATTTTGAGTTAATATAGGAGTTTCTTTTATTGTTTGAATTTCGAAATGTGGTTATGAAACAATTGCTATTATTTAAATGTGGTTCAATAACATCTTGTTACTGTAAAATTTATATTTTAAAATAACCATGTTGCAAGAATATAACCAATGTCTTCTAGTCCAATATTTGAAAAACTTTTAATTACATATTATAAAAATTAAGATAAATAGAACCGTCATTATTTGTTGTTCATGGCAATTTATTTTTATTTTTGTGCAAATATTTATATTTTTTTATTTTGAATCACTAACAGTTTATTAAGTAAACTGGTACCAACTTTGACATTACTTTTCAAACTATGAACTCTAAGATCTGTCGTTTCTGTGGTGTGATGATGACAGCATTTATGTTTTGTCTATGTTCGATTGTAAGATTTGAAAGCACAAAGTAAGCTGCGATTTATTTGCTTAATAAGTGATTTTTTCTATTTACTTAATGGTTACTTTATTGTACGTTTATTGGTTATAGATCATTTTGAAATACATGTCTTTTTTGACTGTTATAGATTTTTAAGTAATCATCGACGGGTAGGTTGACAAACCCAACAAGCGGACAATATGTTTCAAAAAATTCTAAATATTAGACAATTATGACTATGAACCATCAATGACTGCAAGCCTTTATTGAAAAATAAGTACAGAAGAAACGACAATCTGATGATTAAGCCATCAGCTACCGACTATAGCTAAGTAATATATCAGACCCACATCATGGCGATTGGTGCAAATATGGACACTGAAGCAGTAGCTAGTTATCCCAAATGGTACCTCGCTACCCTGGATAATTCATCAGTTGGACCGTCTAGCTAATGCAAAACTATTTGGTTTCGCCTCTCCCTCTTGCCGTTTCTAAACGTAGAAGCCAAGCAAGCTACCGTCACTGCACATAACCAGCACTCGTGCCTTAGAAGCTAAAGAAACTGAAAAAAAATTAAAGTAGAAAGAAAGAAGTAAATCGGAAGAGAAGAGGAAGATGCAAAAAAGAAATCTGAAATACGAAAAAAAGATCCAAAAGGAGTAAAATGTCGAGCAAAAGAAGAACATCAAAAAACAAAACCAAATATGTAAGAAAACTGAGAAATTTGATAATAACAAATAATTCTCAGATCCCCCATAGCAATCAGTTATAGTTACCAGTTTAGGATACATGGAAGTTGGTAATACATACATATACCAGGGTGGCCCATTAGTGCAGGGAGGTGGATATATCGGAAAATATTGGAGTTGTAATAAAAGTTTTGCAAATCAATGAGATGCACATTTTAGAATTTATTTTGTTATACAAAGTGTTTCATAAGTGCGACATACCAAAAGTTATCTTTTTTAAAATGGAATTACTTATTTTTTATTACAAATTTGGATTTCTTGAAAAAATTCTATTGTGACTTTATGCATTATACATAGTGTCTAAAATGGAGGATTTTCGTATTTCACTTTCAGGAAAAATTAACTTTTCGAAATAATGAGATTGTAGGATCTAACTCTTACGGATTTTTCCGGATTTTTAAGTAGAGTTGAATGCCTACACAATCTTATCGATAGAAAGCTTATGAGATTCTACATTCAACGGCACATAGAAAATTATGTAGTGCTATTTGAAAGATTAAGTAATCCATGAATTTAGAGTTCAATTTAAATAACTGATTACTCAAAAAACTAAACCAGGTTAGAAAAAGTGAACAACCAGCTGGATTAGCACATGTAATGCACATTAAAGCTCATAGCGAAATCGCGGTTGGATAAATTGTAGGATAACTGAGTTATTTAATTTTTCCAAGGTCAATTTTTCGGAGAAAGTGAAATAATGCAAGCACTCCATTTCAAACACTGTATAATGCATAAAGTCACATTAAATTTTCCAAGAAATCCAAATTTGTAATAAAAATGGTTGTTCTATTTAAAAAAAAAAAACATAACTTAGGTATGTCGCACTTTTATGGAACACCCTGTATAAACAAAAATAAATTAAAATGTTAAATATAAGTGTTCACACAACTGTGCAAAGTTTCTAACCCCTATATTTTCGATATATCCTTTTTCTCGCACTAATAGGCCCTCCCCTGTATATTGACCTGGTAGATTCTTATTGCCCGAATCATACACTTTCTTTCTACGACTTTTCTTTAAAACTGCTGCTTTCGAGAAAAACATAACGCATTATTTGAGCTGTGCTGCAAAATAGCAGCGCATAATTTGTCGGACATTATGACCGTTAATCTCTTATTAATATGTGCGAGCGCGCACCTACTTTCGATTCATTTTACGAATTCCATGTACTCTGCATTCATAGATTAGTCAACTGATGAATATTAATGTAAGTGATGAGCCAGTTATTGTTCATAATTGTCTGCTCTTTAGGAGCACTAATGTATTAAATTGGTTGTATAAGCAGTCTATTGTTCAACGGAAGATTATGGAACGATTCAGCAATGGGCCCATATAACAGAATTTAATATTTTCAATTAACATTATTCTAGTAAATGTAAAAAAATTTCTTTACTGAATCATAGTAACTTATATAAGTGCGCTGCTAAAATATTGTTAACGCTTTGCGTGTAATAAAAAAATTTTATTACACTCAATTGGAAAAATTTATTTTCGTGACTTAACATGCGTAACATGCTGGCTTTGTCTAAGTATTAATTTTCGATATATATCGAAAAACATATCTTCATAAATTCGACATATTTGGACGTCAGACTGGCCTAAAGCAGCAGTAATTTTGTTGGACAAAATGATTTTTGAATTTCTTATCAAAACAGCTTCAACATCCGAAAATATAGTATATAATATATCAAAACAATAGGTTGAGAAATCGAAATATTTCGGACTTGCGTGCTTGGAAAAGCAGCAGTTTTGAAAAGTCGTAGAAGGAAAGTGTATCGGACTTAGCAATAAGCCACTCACAAAAGTATTAGATATATATGTATTACCAACATCCATGTATCCTAAACTGATAACTATTGTGTTAAACAAAATAATGATGATAATTACGTCGGGACACAGATAAAATATGTTTAGTTTGTAACAAATCGGTAAAGATGAAATTTTTGCACCTGTTCTTTATGTCTAAAATGGGGCCATGTTGAATGTACTGGTGTGATTACAGCTGAAAGCAAAACTTAAAGCATGTTTGTGACTATTGCAAAGAAATTAACGCATTTAGCTCTTTCTAGTAATTCTCTTTTGCTTTCTTTGTTTACAGGCTAGTTGCGTCATCTTACTCACATGTGAGGGATAAGATTTTGACATAAGACCCTTTAAATCTAAATGTATAGCGATTACTCGGAATTTGCGTTATTATGTTGAAATCACGTGAAGAAATCACTATAATAAGCTTATCTTACCCCTCATTTCTTTACTATTGTATCTAAATGCATATGCACTTTGTAATGTATTTTATTAAATTCTAATGCTTAACCATATCGATTTACGCCTAATGTTGAAACTGGCAAGTAACATTCTTGATGCGTATATGTTGGAACTTCACTTTTCTTTGATTTGAGTTGAGATAGTAACTACATAATCTTATAAACACTATGAAAACTTTGAAAGTTTTAAAATCAAAAACTTCATTTGTGAAAGTTAAGTTACTGCGCTAGTTTTGTCTTCTTAATGCGCTCAGGTTTTATTGAATCAATACGTCTGTTGCGTTTTTCTGGTTTGTGTTGCGCTTTTATATTGTAATTTATTAGTGACAACAATCTTTCCTAATATTTGTTTTAGTATCCCCTAAGTATTTTTAACTAATAATACGCTAATTGGCATTTGAACATTTTAGTACAGCTGTTTTATTATATATTAACGCGCAAAAGTAAGTATAAACAAAGTCATTGAATATATCTCTATACGTTTGTAAAAAAATCTAACTCAAAATCCAGTAAGCATAATAAAATTTAAATATTATTATTAAAACCAAAAATTAGAACACCCTATATATTTGTTAAAAGTATTTGCTTCAAAGTTTAAAATTCATAAAAACTTTAAATGTAGCTACTTTATAGACCATTATCATGTATTATAAATTTATGTTGATAAGTACGTCCACTTGCGAGCAAAGAAATCTATCGACCTCACACTTTTATTTTGAATGCATTTTTTTTCAGTAGCCAAAATGTATTGAAACAATATGTTCTTGGAAAGACCGTGCATTAAAGTTTTCAAACTTTTTTATTTACTAAGAGTGGAGCTTTAAAACAAATCTACTATAAAATCAAGTCTCCTTAGAAAATTCTGATTGTTTGCTCAAACATGAGTGATTAATTTTGCATTATCTGTGTGAAAATAATTGATACTGCCTGAGGTAGCTGCTGGAAGTCGTCAGCAGCTAGCTGCAATTTGGGCAGCGATTTGTTGCTCAACAACTGATACAAGAGAGTCAATCAAAGGTTCGACGGGTGTACCAGCAATTTGAGGAGACTGAATGGTTCAATCGAAGACCAGGAACAGGTAAGTCAGTGTACATTAGCAAGATATAAATTATTATTTTAATATCATTGAGGAGCCGTTGACTCATTCCGTCATGTCCGGAGTGACTGTCAGTAAGTGGACAGTAAGACCAAGAGTATGGCAGACAAACGACACCCACAGATCTGCCACTGCAACTCATTGGCGCGGTTTCGTTGTGCATTGGACAATCTCATTGGACCTTGGACCAGTGGAGGTCTGTTTGTTCTCCGGATATGTCTCAAAGGCAACGTTGATGAGGACAGTTTCAAACGACATATGTATTGTTTTTTTTTTTTAATCTGGATTTCACGGTGGCTGGAAATAAATGCATCTAAATACAAAAGTGTGAGTTGCTCGCGAGTTTATATTCAACACAAGTATTTCTGTTAATACCTTTGATGATATAAAGGAGATATGACATATTACCGACGATTTTTGATGTATTTCTAATATTCAGCGATATTAAGGCATGCCCAGCGTTTTGTCAATTGAACACTCGTCGGGTGTGGGCAATGTCGGCATAGTGTCCGTCGGCGTAGTGTCCCTAGTCGCTGATATTGACCATCCAGGCCCGTATCGGCATTGTGGGCATTTGTCCCAGTCTCAGATAAAGTGCAGACCGAACTGAAGGTTAGCAAATTGAGACCTAAATGAAGAATAAAGCAAATGTGACTGTTTGAATATGAAATATGTTCAAGGTCCTTTGGGCTTAAACAAGACGAATTTAAGACTTAGATTCTATAGATATGAACATTAGTGATTATTCTAATACAGTGATAATAATGAACGCTGTACACTTTGTCTTTTCGGTACTCGTCAGAATTAAAAAGCTTTACTATTGTAAAACTTCCGACTGTAGTATATTTTAAAAGTTTGCGATAACTGTTTTCTTTAACATTCCAGTAAACGTTGTATCTCTGGTTACGCTATGGATTTATATTATAACTAAAAATTGTGACAGAAATATAACCTTGATGAATGCTACCATGATTACAATTGTTCAAGATGTAATTTTTATATTAATAATGCTCTGAGGCCTTCCACAAAGTGAATCTGTGGATGATCTCAATTTCTACTGGCGGAAGCCAAAAACGTAAATTATCTTATATAAGCTTTAAGCGAATTGATGGTCAAAGTCAGCAAGGTGCAATTATAAGGAAACGTTAAAAATTAGCCAGGTTTTAAACCAAGTTTCAAAAAAACAAACACAACCGAGTTTTTTTAAACAAATTGTTCAAAAGCATAAAAATTAATGACTATTTTCAGGGTTTTTTAGCAACTGTACCACATGTGACCTGTAACAAAATTTTAAAATCGTATTCTTATAGTGTAGGCAATTTAGATGGAAATAACGACGAATAGAAGAAAACATTTATAAAGTTTGAAATTTTAGTTATGAACTCCCAGTGAGACCTAATACCAGATCCGAAAAGTTTCCACCTCTCCGGGCGAATCTTCATGCTCTTTCATCAAAACAACCGCAAACGTGCAATCACGACATTTTGCGTTGTGTACAAAAAATGTTATACATTTTTGCCTATCTCACCCAACGCTCATAAATGACCTTTGAAAATAGCACAGTTTTGGCACAAACGCAAAAAATTAACTACCTTTTTGCGTCAGGTATCTTAAAAATGATTAGGTAAGCAAGCCATATAGAAGGAAAATTGTAGGCAGTTCTTTTTCTCAGATCTCAGATCCATATTAGATGTATATTTTGAAAATGTGGTGACATGAACAGTTTTTATACCTGTGCATTCTACACTTTGAGCGCGTTTCACACCACCCTTAGTAGAGCTCTCAGTGCGTTTTCCTGGAGGCCTATTCACTAATGAAATAAAAATATTTATTTAATTGCCTGTGCAAATGGTCCTATCGATGGAATTACACAACTCTGCCCTTGCAATTAGATCATTGTGAAACATACAGATAACATTTACAGCTGTATTGCTTTCTAACCCTTTTCATGCCGCAAGATGAGCTGCAGAATTAAGGCTGGGCCTGAACTGGCGAGTCGTGAGCACTGGTGATAGAATGTTGTTAGTTTGTTCCAGCCTCATTCAGTTGCTCCCAAATATTTCCTTTCCAATGAGTTTGATAAAAAACTCGATATAAATATTGTGTTACTGCAGCAGATGTAGGTGGTAGTCTGGACAAAATGACTGCGGTATTCGACTGATCAACGCTTATTAAATAAATTGAATAGATACAGAATTTGGTGAAAAAGATGTTTCTTTTTCGGGTTACTTTATATAGAGCAAGCGTAAATTTTTGATGAAGGATTATTAAGCCAGCAACCACTTGTAAATCCTTTATTATATTTATTAAGTTTACGGTCTGTGATTTTTTTCTTTGCCAAAAAAGGCAGAATTGGTATCACAGCCACTAAACGCATGAGCAAATAAATATTATCTTTGCAATCTTTTAAAACTGTTGAGTTTTGTAGTCTTGAAACTGCACACCTTTTCTTAATATTTTCTTGGAGTGTCTCTCAAAAGCAGATATCTTTCTCTAGCGGATAAAGAGCGATAAGGAGTGTAAGCAAATGGATACCTGCCCCATATTTCTCAAGTATCTTTAAATGGAGCTCAACAATAGAAAATACACAAAGAAATTATCCTTATGACCACTAATACTTTTCAAAAATATTTTTATCTAACTTATGGATTTTGTAGAGAACTGCTCTACAATTTGCTTCCTATGTGTTTTGCTCACGCTAATACTTTTCGAGATAATCGACGCAAAGACAGCGCAATACTCATTTGCTTTTGCGCTGAAAACTATTTTTCCAAGGTCATTTATGAGCGTTAGCTGAGAAGATAAAGAAATTATAGAACATTTTTGTGTAAAATGTAATGTTGAATCTAAAGTTCATCTTTTCTCGACAAAGTTAGTTACAGTACAGCCGCAAAGACCATTGTGAGGTTACGTTTGGAGGTGGTTTTTGAGCAAAGGGATGAAACTCTACCCGGGGTGGAATCTTTGCAGATTTGTGTTGATTTTTGCTGAAATTCTGTAGAATTTCAAAAGAGCTTTATACATTTTCTTCTAAAAAAATCTAATTTACCTACACTGTTTTTTCAATAAGATGTGACTATGAAATGTAATAAGACGATCTTAAGAAAAGTTCTGCTTGGCCAAGATGGTCTTATTAGGAAAAGAATAAGATTTGCTCATTTGAATTATAAATGCTAGAATTAGAATAACAAAATCATCGTCAAGTAAATGCTTGAGAAGCAACTATGAATACCACTCAACATAAGTTGACCATATGCGTGTTTATGGGGTACCGGGAAAGATTGGGTGACTACATTTATTTAAATTTTAATAACAGTGTACCATTTTACTTATCATCTCTTTATACGTATGTACTCTGTAAACAATGTTATCAAACTACATCAGAAGTAACATTTTTTGTTTGAGCCTTTGAAACAATTTCCGATGATGATAAATAAGAAAAGAAAATTTAATGTATCAATTTTGGAAACTATTACACAAGATGCGTCACGACAAGCTTAAGCTGTCTGTATACCATAAATAATAACTACAATTCTGAACATGTTTGTATGCAGATATTCATTGTAAATAATGATTAAATACTTAAGAGTTTCGCTCATACTTGATAAACGTGAATGAATCAATTTGTAAAGCATACCTACAATATGTTTAGACATTCGACTAAAATTACATTTCACGAAACTTGAATAACTTATCTATTTTAA
Organism: Abscondita cerata; assembly: GCA_030710515.1. Taxonomy (NCBI): domain Eukaryota; kingdom Metazoa; phylum Arthropoda; class Insecta; order Coleoptera; family Lampyridae; genus Abscondita; species Abscondita cerata. The sequence continues at coordinate 11,699 of JALBCR010004121.1, forward strand.
ATTGAATACCAGTCTTTTATTTTAAGAAATTTAACGTTAATTGTTAAAATAAGTTTACATTTACTTATGTATTTTTAGGGCGTTACGATCATCAAGCTCCTAAATATTTATACATTTACTATTATACTTTGGACGTCCAGTGGTTTAATAGTTAAGTAATTTACTAAATTTGAAATTTTCTGGTACTTTGTTATCGCACTCCGATTTATGAATAAATATTTGTAATATCACCTCTTAACTGTATTCTTTGTTGAGATTCTGTGCCTTTAAAGAACGAACATATCTCATTTGTTTTCAAACGTCAATAAGTCTGACATATTTTTTTCGACTGAGTATTCGGCTTCAAAAAATTCAAGTTTTTTACTTTTCACTTTTTTTACTACCACCGGAGAGAATAGTCATATTGTTTTATTAGGATTAGCGAGGCAAAGCGTAGCGTAAACCGAGCAGATGCAAAACTCCAAGACAAAAGCAACACTTTTAATCTGAATAAAAGATGTTATATTTTTTTCCAGCCGAAATTATCCATTACTATTATTTTGCTTTGAAGATTATTGAAGCTACATTGGGACAATAAAACAAAAAAAACTTTCAATAACTGGCTCAGGCATATGGGTAATGAACAAGAAATCTGGAACTTTTAGAATCTCCCACTATTCAAGATGGGCTGGAGGATTTTACAAAACAAATTTTTTTACAAAACTTCTCCTGCTAATTAATCGGTTGAAAGATCTCCCAGTTCACTACAGATATGTCTTACTCAGAAATTGTTTGCTGATCCTAAGCTGTCATATTTCTTACGCACCACACTAGCCCATGGAAACTAACTGCTAACATACAACATATGGACCTGGAAATCAAAAGGCGTTGGAAGATCATCAACATTCAACTAAATGTCAACAAATAGGGGTTCAAGCTATTTTACCTGTAAAAATATGGTGGTTTAGTTTATAAATAAAATCGAAGATATTAACCTCCAGCTTTCTTGGCATCTTCCTATAAAGTGAAAAAATCTCGTGTCTATAATGATTGATACAAAAGACTACAGAGACAAATCTACCCTTTTGCGAGAAGCCTTGGGAAGCTTGGAATCGCCCTTGAATCTAACATTACGCCTCCCTGCATGTGCTAAACAATTTAATTGGGACCAATGTTATTGAAAAAGAATCATTAATTGATATGATTTTAAATCACCATCTGACAAATTGCGTCATCAAATCTCTTCAAAATAAATTCTCCGGTGCGTGGATCAATGTCATTCCCAACTCCTAACCTAAAAAGGACACTGCATAACGATAAAACATTTAGAATCTGCACAGGGATACGTTTAGGCGCTCCAATATGCCGGCCTCTCACTACTGTCATTGTGGTGAAGCTGTGGACACTTGGCAGACATGAACTGAGCTGCAAGAAAAATGGAAGATTTTCTCAAAAGCATGCTGAGTAAAATCATCAGATATCTCACTAGCTATACACATACCTTTGAGACTGGAACCTGGGAACTTTTCAGAGAGAAGATGAAAAACGACCGGACGGAATGACTATGATCCCCGCCAGACAAAAGGGCTGGTTTTGGGATGCAACTTGCGTGAACACTTTTGCAAAAACAGCATTCCTTCAAGGGGATTTTATTCCTAGCAGTGAAGAAAAAAAGCACCGTAAATACTGCACAACAATAAAAACCAATCACAATTTTATTGCTTTTGCAGTGGAGACTATAGGACCTTGGTCGGACGGGGCAGTGCAACTTATTGAAACCATTGGCTCACAACTTAATAAGACTTCAGGTGATAAAAAGGCGTAGATTATACCTAATTCAACGAATACCACACGCAATTCTAGGTGAAAACGCAATTCAAGTATTCTTGGAACCTTCTCATCCTCTCAAAAAACTGAACAAATTCTTTATAATTTAAGGATAAGAAATGTAATTATATAGGTACACCTGTCTAAAATAAATTGTAAATTTAAAAAAGTAGGTAATTAGGATATATAATCGTAGTCATAAATGCTTTGTCAAACATTAGTGGCCATATTACAAAATTGATTTGTAATTGTTTGTGTAGTTTAATTTGTTCAAAAGCTAAGTAAAAATGGAATGTAATGGAGATTTAAGTTTACTTAAGGAGATATAGGATTGTGCAAATTAAGTGGTTTCGTTGAATCTTCTTCCAAGAAATCTCGAAAATTCATGAATGTGTGTACGAGCGTTTTATGCATTGGTGGCAAATAAAAAAAATTGGATTGTATTTAAAAGATGTACCTACTGATGGTATATTTCTCATCATTAGCTAATAAAATGAAGGCGTCAACGCTTTTGGTCACAATATTCTATGTTGCGGTCAACGTTGGATATAAAGGACGGGATTGATATGACAAAATATTCAAAGTTACGTGCTTTTGTCAAGAAGAAGGTAAAACGAAGGATGTTACCGAAGAAATCCCGAATACTTACAAAGAAGCAAGTTGATCGCTTTTTAAATAGTGCACCTTATAATTTATATTTGATGATGAAGATAAACGCTTTCAAAAATAAAGAACAACATTTCTAAAAAGCTTTTTATAGGTTATCTTTAAGGGAGTTGCAGGTGCATGTCGTTCTGATGAATTAGTCAATTTAACAATTGAAAATATTGAAGATGTAAAATCAGCTTTAATTATAAAAATTCCCAATACCAAAACCAAGAGACCACTTTCTTTTACTTTTGTGCTGGGAAGAAAATTATTTTAGAATTTCTGTCGAAAATATGTTCTTTACTAACCACCCGGATTGGTAGGAACGTCGATTATTTCTTAGATATGTCAACGGAAACTGTCGTCTCGCAAGAAGTAGCAAAATTTTTTGAAGCTAGACAACTGGAAGAGTACACCGGACACGCATTGATGGAGTCTGACGTCTGCTTCTCTTTTAGTTGACGGCAGTGGTGACCTCACTTATCTTAAAAGACATGGAGAATGGAAATCGGCGCGGCGCTATGGTGGAAGATGCTGTGTTACCCTGGCTCTTAAATTTACTCGCGGTAGCAATAACACATTCTTTTTCCAGGACTTCTAGGATGCATACCGAAATGATCGTCAAGAAAGAATAATATTTAAAAGATAATATATTCATATGAAACTGGTGAACAATGAATTCAAGAAATACAAACTATAAACTAACTAATTCGCAAACACGCTAACCTTTATTCTGATTTGGGGAGGCCGATCAAGATCATTAACACGTTCTTGGCTTCAGCTGAAATCGAGATTGCGCGAACCTCACAGCTGGGCTGAGTTCTTTGTTGACACTGATTTTAAAATTTCTTCTAAGTAACTACCTGGTCTTCTTCAGCAGTACGCTATCCGCGTTCCAAATCTTGCATGGAATACGCGATGGGTGATATATATATCTATATTTCGTCGATGGATTCTTGTTTAAAACATAAAACAACAATTAAAGTCCGCACTTTTCAGCTATTTTCTGAAAGTCGCCCAATGGGAAAAATGACGATATCCTCGCACTTTTTAATTACGTCCGTACTAAACTTCGCATCTTCGGATGTTCTCTTTTCGAGTGCCGCACAACGGTATCGCACTTTTTATGAGCACTCCCCGCCAAACTTCATATTGCATGCACTCATAATGTATCTGTTACTATACAGGATAATTCAAAAATTAATCCGTAACAAATGTATCTTGTTACAAAGATGCATTGAACTTGTTGTTGAATAAACAAGATATTGAAAAAATATTGCAAGTTGATAGTGATAATGATAAACCAATCACCGTTGTCATTTCTGATTTCATCTGAAAATAATATAACTATAGTTCGTTCAGGATGGCAATATATTGACGTCACGCAACAGTTTGTTACAAAGGTGTCATGTTTGCATATAGCTTTGCTTTTCTATTACCTGCGCTTCTAAGTATATTGCAACATCGTGATGTTTTGCTACCTTAACATAAGTAAGTAACTATAATTTACAGTATGGTAACCGAAAATTTTCAATGTTATATTGGCAGTAATAAGTACTAAGTTTGACGTCATCCTATCATAACGATAATAGACTTTATCGTACACCAGCACTAAAATTGATGACTAAAATAGGCTTGTGACTAAAATGTTTAAAAAGGCAAATATTTCTGTGTTTGATAAATAACCTTGACAACGAATCTGCGCAACCATGATAAAATTACAAATTACTTGAAACTTCAATCCGTTACGAGTTGCAAAACTGCTGATGTAAATAAAACGTCGTATATCACATAATCATATAATGTACTATTATTAATGAAAACCCTGTGAGCTGTCTTGGAAATTACTTCAAATATGATGGTACTAGTAGTTCAGTGGTTTATTTAATTTTAATACTTGTTCAAACTGTATATTTAATATTAATGTGAACTGTGTGAATAAGCAATAATTATAGTATTTCAAATTAAAAGTACATACGAGTTTGAATTAAATTAAATCCTAAAACAGAGCTTTTAATCTTAGGATTAAAAGTGAATATTTTGTTGCTAAAATACCTTTTTATCACTAAGGACAATGTCCCAACCTTAGAGACTCTGACAGTCAAAAAATGCATTTTTCTGACGGTTGGAGAAAAAAGCAATTTAAATTTTATTAATCCATTAACTGGTAATCACATAATTTAAGCTTTGAATTTCAACAATTAACAGTAAACAATCAACATAAATCTTTACGACAAATCAAACTTCAACAGTCAATCGATCATTGTTATAAAATAGGTCATCGTACATAAACTAGTAAGTGTTGCATTTGAAAATTAAACCGGTGCAATACAAATGCAAGTATCTTGGTATACTGGTTTCAATAATGACTGGGTTCTTATTCGTGAATATTTTGACTCGTGTTTCTCTTTATTTTTCTTGACGGTATCAGTTTAATTTCTGAGGATTCTTCTATATAACCGTTGGCTAGATCAGTAGATCTTCTGTAAATATTTCATGTTTCCTTCACAATCAGAGGGTAGCTAGTATGTTCTTTACAGCTGCTTAATTTTGAAAAAAGTTTGTGCCACTTTTCTAGGCGTGTATTCTAGATTTTGTAAATTTATTTACACTTTCTACAGCATTTTCAATTAAATTTTTAAAATATATATTCTATCAATTTTGGTCCCAATTAATCAATTTCAATAATAGTAAAAGATGAAACCTTCCTTGTTTGTTACGTTTTTCTCTTTTCTCCGATTTCTACTTTAAAAATTATGTTTGTGGAAGTATGGGTGTCTTATAGTCCCGGCAACCCACATTACAGTCCTGTTTAAGTTTCTGACTTAAAAATTGTCACATTTTGAAGAATTCTACCGCTAGCTCACTTTTATCATAAAATAGAAAACTTTCCACATCTCTTAGTTTTTCACACACTTCACCCATATCTTTAATGTTTGTAAGTAAAAACTTTGGATTCTTCTGCACCCCTTTTATTGTTCAAATCACACCCTTTACTATAATCTAATTTACTGGTTATATCTTGAATACTTAAATTGGGGCTTTCGATCAAAATATTGTCACCTCTTTGGTGAAAAATTGTTTTTTGTAAGCGCAGAAGTTTACCCAGATGCAGTTGTAACTCTTTTGAATTGAATTAGACTATAGTATAACAATTTCATTTACATTGTATTGCACGTGTGTTCAGGGTCAGAATTTGGTGGAATATTGTTTTTAGTCATTTGATATTTTCTTAATTAAAATTTATAAAGGATGTTATCGTCACGTTTGAGCAATTAGGTTGTTGTGGAAAATGTTGTTCATAGTTCTCACCCAGTCGATTTCTTTGAATTCTGCTTCGTAGTTAGCGTTTAGTGTGCTGGATCAAGGAGTCTTTGTTTTGTTCTACGAATTACAGTCGGTGTGGCCGGCGTTATCAGCTAAATTGGCGATATGTTTGTTTAAAGAAAGAAATAACACATGGCTTTGGCCCCCATGGTTTTAAATTCTGATGACGGTTTCGTTTGTTGATATAAGAAAATTGTAACGCAGTAATTTTTTGGTAACGTTAGTGGTGTGGAAAAAACCAATGAGTGGGGTGACGCTTTCTTACCCGATGTTAGTTTTTAGTTGGTTGCCGTAAACTCACGCCGAAGCGATATGTAGCCAAAGAGTGGGGATTAATGTTGTTTAATTAAAATTAAGTAAGTTTAAACGCAAACTTTTGAGGGCGCGAGGAGAAAATTACGTTTGATGTGTATCTACAAAGGACCTCTCGTTCGTGGCCGTGAAAGAGAGTAACGTTTGATTAATGTTGAAATCAAGTAACCGCTCTGCGGATTAAAATCTATGGTTCTGGTGGATGACTTTGGAAGTAAATGGATCATCTTCCGCATTTGGATTAGAAGAAAGAAGACAGTTAACCTAAATACTTTTCGTTTCTTCAGTGGCGGTTGCGTTGGACAAATTCGTGTGCGCGAATATATAATAGGGTAGGTCGCGTAAGTAGATTAGGTTGTGAAGCATATTGTAATAAATATCGGCGGTTGCATTGGTAGGACCCATTCTGTACTGCATGACCGTTTAGTATTAGGGGCGTCGCATGCCATTAGATTTAGGACTCCGGTTATTTCCCCGTGTACTTGTTTGTATTGTGATTATTTTGTTTTAAACGTTATGAAGAGACCGTTAGTGTGAATTTTTCTTTTATTTCCGCAAGTGTTTGATTTACTCTCTTGTCTTTAGTAAGCATTTGTCTAAACAAAGAAAAGATTAGGGTGGCGCCTGGCAAGCACCGATCGTGACCCTAAGAGGATGGACTTGTAGCCTTCGAGCGTGAGTGAGACAAGTCTAATCTACCCAAGCCGCTAGCTAGCCCAGCATGATATTCGTTTTGCTACAAATTTGGATTCTCAGAATTTCGTGGTGTAACAATATCACAATTAATAGATGCATAATTTTTCAAAGCTTACGTTGATTACCTTTAAAGTAAAACAAAAAAAAAAGCTGAGTTAGTAAATTTTGTCTTCATCATCAAAATCTTTTTACCAGGACGTTTTCAAAAAAATTCTGCTTTTGCAAAACACTTAGCAATTGTAATAGACGAAATTTCTCCAGGTTACTGATATCCAAACTAAAGCTGGTTAAATTAACACTTTTTTCCGCATCTTCAAAGGACGTTCTGTATTTGTGAATGTTAGCAACCTTTTGATTAAAAACATCCTGTAGTCAATCTTAAATTTAGATAATTCCTAAGTCAGTGGCTGGCAATGGGTGTTTGGGAGTAGAAAAACAATGTTCACATTTTCAAGAGTCATTTGGGATAAGACGTAACATTGTCCAAATAATAAGACTTTTTATTTTCTTTTTATTTTTCATCAAATTTTTAGCCAGAAGTCTTAACCTCTACCGTCATCCAACTTATTTATTAGATACCCATTCTAAGAGCGGTTTTGATAATAGAGAACCTTTTAAGCATATTAGTGTTTACTTTTTCCAATGATTAACGGATTTTCCTTATCACCTTCCATATTTGTACAATATGAAATTGTCAATCTTTGTTTTGCAGCTTTTACCATTACATTTATCGTTTTTAAAGAGAACGTTTCGTTTGGCATCGCCAAGGTAAAAGTCCGGTCTCGTCAGCATTGTACACATTTTTGGGTGAATACTCTTAATATTACTGACAACTTTGCTTTCAAGTTTCAACACTGTCAGGTTACACTGCAACTTCAATGCTTTTTTCTTTTATTAAGGTCCAGATATAGGGTATATTTTTATTCCTAGCTTTACAAAGCAATTGTAAACTACTCAGTCAATTTCTAAACATTTAGTTCTAGAAATTTTTCTCTTCTGCTCTGTATTAGAACCTTCTTTAAATAACTTTTTTAAGTCACATTTGTTTTTAAAATATCGTTAACTTGCCTTCTTCCAACACTAAATTTTCAGCCAACTTTCTAGCACTGGTATAAACTTTTCACTTTCCACAATTATATCAATTTTCTCTTTAAGAACAAACGTTTTCTTTTAGCATTGTAATTTTTCTGTACGTCTATATGTATTAGCACTATTGAACATACTAACTTAAACTATGTACGCAAAATATGATATTTCTGGTGAGGCTCAATGAGCCTTTTATTTGCACTTTTCTGTAATGACTGTCTACTGTAAATCAAACAAATTCTTTAAATTTGTTCTTAAATACTAGTAATTACTTAAGGCTCACACAATGAAAACAATTATATATTATGCACTTGAACGCTAAGTTATTTGTCTACTAATGACCTTGTTAAGAATAGCCGAAGCAGGAGTTAAATTACATGTATTTTTCCAAGAAAGTTTACAAATAAGTGGCTTTGGCCGTTATCAGTGGTGGTCGCTATTAGGAGGGTCATTAATATGGATATTTCCGTATAATTGGTTTTTGACTTGGAAAACTTTGCCGGTTTTAGAGGTGTCCGCTTCTATTAAGAAGGCCGAGAAATAGAGGTTTTACTGTAAATCTTTAAAATGTTCTAAGTATTTAATTTCAGCCCACATTGTACTACATTATTCGTTATTGTGAAGTAAATATCTTTAATTTAAAGTTCAGCATGCGTAATTGTTGCGCTATTTATATATTAACTTTGCGGTTTATGTAAAAGATATATGTATAATTCGTGTAATAAAGCGGTTAACTATACACCAGTGGCTAACACTTGATGGAAGAAACTGGTTTATACTTTACAATGATAATACTGTTACTATTTATCAATTTTAATTTAATGCTTGTTTTGTTTGATTCAATCATCTTATTTTTTTTATGTTTGTATGTAGATAACTATCTCGACAATTATATGTTCTTGTTTTTATACGTTTGTTTGCTTTTTGTTGGGTTCATACTACCTAGAGAGTAATTACTTCTAAGAACAAGTAGGTGGCGCTCTATACGAATTTTGGAAGCCTTCGGTAACATCTGTACGAATTATCCCCGCGGCTCCCTCCACGACGTTGGGCGCTAACGGCTAGGTGTTTCGAACTATCTGATAAATAAATCAAAAAAAAAAATTTTGATGAATTTTTATATGAATTAAATGCATTCGGACACATCAATTAATAAAACAATCTAAGTAAATTATTCTACGTTAAATATTTAGAAATTGAAAGATTAGTTGACTTTTTGCTATTTTAGTTCAAATTCATATCTTAGATTTAAACTTATAAGGTTTATTTAAAGCAGCTAAAACACTTTATTTAATATCTCTAAAAAATTCAATACATTATTTACTTATATAACGTACTGTTTACAGTTTGTTCCACCATATGATGGGCCTTCTTATAGAAGTATTTTTGGAGTGGACTAATCAAACTATATACTAATTACGTGCCAACGTTTTGGTCAAGAACGTCTGACCTTTATCCAAGGCAAAAAGATATTGTTGGAGTTACAATAGTAAAAGTATTTTCTTCTCATTTGAATCCAGGTTTTTTTAATTATTATAAAATGTAAATAAATTAATTAAGAAATACTAAATATAGACAACACTTAATGCAGACAAACGAACATAAAACGCGTAACATTTATAATAATTAAAAAAAAAACCTGAATTCAAATGAAGAAAATACTTTTACTATTGTAACTCCAACAATCTCTTAGATCACCCCGTAGCACACCATCTAAATTTCTAACTATTAAATATTAACCTTCATCGGGTCTAACGTCGATTATACAATTACTTTATTAAATTTTCAAAAACACAGTCGCTATGATTTTTTAAAGTAAAGCCTGTTTATGAAAAATTTTTCCAAGAAAAACAATAATAAGTTGGCAATAAAAATAATTTTACAAACTAGATCTTTTAAACCAATTATTTTTAGTAATGAGTAACTTTTTACTTATCTTTAATAGGCTAGCCGCTAGGAAGAGCGACGTACTAATGCACGATCTTGTATAAACACAACAACTTGAGATAGTCTTGAGATAAAAACTAAATTTTCTAAATACCGAGTGGGCCAACGCCGACGAAACAGAGCCAATTGCAGCCGCATCGGATAATTTAAAAAAAAAACTTTTCAGCATTGTCGGCTCTGGTTTTGCGGAAATGACTTCATCACACTTTTAAATGGCAACCCACAGTTTTTGTGCAAAATCGGATAGACGATTAAAAATGCTTTAATAATGCAATTGAAAAAAATTGAAAAGATGTCCCCTCAGAAATAAAATTGACGGGCTTAAGTTTTTTAAATTACCGATGTGACTGCAATTGGCTCTGTTTCGTGGGCGTTGGCCCTCAGTATAGGATATTAGTAAGTAAAGATAAACTTTTGATATTATTATAACACGTTTACAATAACCATCAGTTTAGCTTGAACTACAATAAACAATTGTGATTATGCTAAATAAATATGTTTAGTTTTTTAACCTAAATTGCAGGATAAATAAACTAAACGTAAATAACGATGTCATAAAAATAAAAGTGTCGGTTTAGCTAACAGTACAAACCTATTACTATTCCCTATTACTAGACTACAAACTAATTACATATTACAAACAAAGAAAAAATATATACGTATTTTCCAGCTTACTCTTATTCTATTTCTACCACAATTGAATAACATTAGTAAATAAAAACGTTCTTTATCTTGCATGGCTAGAATACATTTGAAACGTTCGCTTAAAATAACGTCGCTCCATCTTCTAGGATTACATGGATTATACTTTAAGCGCAAACTTGAGAACTAAGTCTTGTTCTAAACTTAGGTAGCTTCAATGTCATTAAGTTGAATATTTAAACTTGAATAGTGAGTTTAATTTCAGGTGTTTATAGTTTGGGATTAGCAAAAGAATAAGTTAAATTTTATTACCGCCGCAATTACTTATAACATACTATGTATAGAATGTCAATGGTTTGGTTTAAAATAAAACAAATTCTTTAATTATTATTTGGTAAAATATTTTTTTATTATTAATATTTAGGCTTAACATTTGTTTTTAAATTGTCACTTTTTTTTAAATAGTTGTAGTTTTTGACTTTTCAAAAACACCCCGTAACCCAAATCTAAGTTTCTCGTTTTAAAATGTTGTTGTTCATTTGGTCGAACATCGCTGCTAAATTGTTTATTAAATTTACAAAACAAAGTATCTATGATTTTATAAAGTAAAACATAAAAAAATTTTCAGAAGCATGAATTGACAACACAAATAGGGAAAAAATAATTAAATAATATGTAAAAGCTGGCTTCTCCAGAACATCTTAAGATATAAGGGTTGTTACAGGGTTTTTGTTGTTTAGGTATTACAATATATACTATATAAAGAAAAGATATAAATATTTAATACTGAGAAAGTCGTTTAGAAACCTACTTGTAGCTCGGTGTCGTAAGTGGGCTGCAGGAAGGAAACAATAGACGTAGGTAAGCTAAGCGATAGTGGCGCCACCTGAGGACTTAGCAATTATTCTTAAGCAGTAGGTTTAAAGGAAAATTTTATGACACACTTGTAGAAGGGGCAAAAATATATTCTAACAAAGTAGAACAGTATGAGAGTACAGATTATTACAGTCAATTACCAATCACAGTCTAATTACGTAATTCTAAATTGATAATGGACACCACAAATTTATGTAGTAAATCTAAATGACTACACGTAGTAACACACGATATAGTAGAATGAGTAAATATATTTAAATTAGTTTTATTAGTTTAAATGAGTATACAAAAATCAACCAATGATCCGTTCACTACAAAGGCCTTTGAGTTTACAAATGATAAACCTGATGTTTAATTGGTATCTTAAAATGTAACTCATAACTCAAATAACGTTTCATTTTGTGTTACAGTTTTTATTGGTTTACTTCTACTAGCGTTATCTGTCTGATGTCACTGGATTGTGAGTACATACTATATGTTTTGCTGGCGATTTAATACTATACACTTAATGTATACGAGGGCTGTAACCATAGAACATTTTTATGGATGGTTTAGTAAATCACGTTGGGCTACCATATTCTTATAACCGCACAAGAAACATGTTAAAATTCCTAACTATAGACAAATAACTACAAAGGAGATTGAGTTTACTTATTAGAACAGTCAACAAAGTTGGAGTCATCTCGTCTTACCACCTAGAGAGTACTCTTATTTGATTCTTCATAAAAGACATTTTTGATTGTGGTAGCATTAATTACCGTACGTTAGTTATAAAATTGGAGCTATTTATGTCAAACGATCCAGAGGTGATACTAACTGTTCTACCATTCGTACACGTATGTTATCTTAAGTTTAAGTAATTATATCCTTAATTGTAGATGATTTAATGTCGCACGAAAATTTACTATATTACTAGACGGTATCTAATCAATTCTTGTATGTAAGGTTATCAAAGTAACTTTAACTACCATTGCCCAAATGTTAAGTATGATAAAGCTAGTCTGGTTAAGTTATCCATACAATAAGTGATAAGGATAAAATGCCATTTTGTATCAATTACTATTACTCGTTATCAGTGACGGCTCGTGGTCAATCATACTGGGAGGTCAAAAAATTAATTTAAAAATAGGCATACTTAAAAAATATAAATAACTCAAATGCAGCGCAAAATTTTATACAATCTACAATTTTGTTCAAAATATAGTGATTTCTCGAAACATTTTCATTAAAATCTCTAAGGGATTTTCTATAAGCATTGTCTAGCTGTGTACGAATATCCAGCATTTCCTACAGGTTGCAAAATATTACCGAGCATTTCATGTGTTCTGCAGACGAAGCATGTTTTTTATTTCCTCTTTTAAATGTTTTAAATCTCTTACACCGGATTTGCACTATGGCAGAGCCTGAAGAGTCTTTAGAAAATAATAAACAAACAAAACAGTAAAATACATTTGATACTTCACAACCACATTTCCAGTTAGCTAAAGTCGTTTACATTACCTTGCGAAAGTTTCGATGGTACATCTTTGATTTTTGTCTTTGCTAGTTTGTCGTAAACTTAGTTCTGGCAAAGGACGACCATTGCCTTGAACTCAACTAATTTTGTAAAATTAAGTTCGTTAGCACTTTTAGTTGTTTAATTTTCTGCACTACCGACATTTTCTGTAATAGAGCTTGGCACACGCTTGAACCAAAAATAGTATTTTTACAAAACCAACACGAAGCAACGGTAAAAATATCAATCTAAATTCTTAAATTGATTAAAAACACGCGAAAATCGAATCAAAAATCAAGCGTAGTTGTACACCCTATTCGAAGTCAACGTAAACTGCGGGACCGAGCTTATGACCCAAAGTTGATTATTGCTTCGGACGTTTGCATTTATTCGGGCGCTGCGCGTTTTTGAGTTTTCGGGTAGATCCTAATTCCAATGAGGACAATTCGCACCGCCAGCCCAAGGTTGAAGAGGATGAATTACGAACGACGGCCGATAAATTTTAAGTTATTATACTAGCGACTTGCGACTTTTTGCAAGTAAATTACCTATTTTAATAAAACACGTATGTAATTAATATTTTTTTATATATTGTCAAAATTTTGGGAGGTCATTGACCAAATGACCATATGGACAAGCCGCCACTGCAGTCACGTTATGTTTGTTGACTGTTTTATTTTATGTATCTGATCGATTCTGCAACTTGGTAACCATAATAGGAAAGGAATAGGAAAGAGAACACGATATTTTTAGTTTTAGTGTATTATATTTGTTCCATTATTATTAACCAATTAGACAGTGATTAAATCTTAGTCTATTTTAATTTTTGGAACAATTTTAAACTTATCATCCATATATCAGCAACAACTTACAAGAACCGAATGTGTATCATTACCACATAAGACTAGACTAATAATTAATATTGGGATATTGGATAGCATACCTTGAAGTGATGTCCTATGTACTGGTGTGTCAAGAGAGGTATCAGGTCAAAGGTTCACCACAACATAACCCCAATCTAAAGTTTTCATTCAAATAGCTTAGAATTAACTAAATTAGCTCGGTGAATTAACAAAATATTTTGATTATTCAAAAAAGAAATTTGGTAAGGAAGTTATTTTATATTCTCCAGGTACAAGTTTAAAAATTTACAAAATGATGGTACAGACAATGCCCGGGTTCTTAAATTGATAATCATTTACGATGTTCAGCAAACGTTACCCAGAACTAATGGGTACTTCCGAAATTTGTTGTGTAAACTTATAACACACATATCTAAAGGTCCTCGCTGTCGTGCGTATGTGCACACCACCCTCTGACAAGAGAAAATAACGTACTTTATTCTGTATTTGTGGAACTATTTTCAAGGTTATTAAAAGTAAGATTGATTGCCTATCACCAGGAAACATCTCTATAATTAGCAGAAAATCTAACAATTAATTCTGTATATTAATTATATACTAAAAATTGCAATCGCATTCTGTTTGAAGAAAAAAATTATGTGTTTTGCAATGGCGTAAAAATGGAACACCGTGTATTGTTATAAATTATTTTACGGAATAGATATTTTCAAACCAATAATGTTTTGTATAATCTATGTTTATTAATCTCCATCAGAGCGAGCTGCTAGGAAAGAATAACTTACTAACGTATACAACCATAACCATAAATAATGTGACCCGGATCGAATAGGATTGCATGGATAAATTCCCTATTACTTTGAAGATTCAAAATTGGTTAAATATACAATATTTGCAGTTCTTTTGTTGATTTATAAAATTTGTTAAAAATTCAAACATCATATCAGAAGTGATTTTAAAAAATCTAATATCTGTGATTTTCTTGTGCGTTAAATATTTTCAAAAATATTAGAGATACGAAAAAAGCCACTTTTTAAATTAATTCAAAATTAGTACCAAATATAAATAATCCAATTTTGTGTGCTACAGCTAATGTATGAAATCTTGTTTATGTTTTGTTTATGTATATTTAAGTTGCGTTCATTTTCATTTACACAAAAGCATTGTTTTTGTTTGAGATTGTACATTGACTACACCTTAAAATAAAATAAACTTGGTGTGTTATTGTAAATTTTTTAATGTAGTTCGAAATTTTATCATCTAGAAAGTTCTAGTAGCGGTACGTGCACTTGATATGATAATAATGGCCTTATTGCCGTTTTTGTCAGTCTACCTTCAGTTCTCGTAGATTTTAATTACGTGTGTACCATTAGTTAGAGGTAATATTTCTCGTTTCACAAGTTGACGGATATTGAAATTTCTTCATACCGAAAAATTTAACTTTCGAAGAGTACTGGGAACTTGAAGTCTTTGCCCAGATTTGGCCAAAATGTAGTTTAAAACTTCCGTGATACAAACAAAGTAAAATTTCTATTTAGTAGAACATTCAAAAAATTTATGGTACCGACATACCAGTTTTTGACGTTTATTAAAATGAATTATTTTAATACGACTTCTTGTTTTTGTTTCTAACGTCTTCGTACCGCCACAACAACAACCTCTGAACAAATACTTCAACAA
Source organism: Abscondita cerata (assembly GCA_030710515.1). Classification (NCBI taxonomy): domain Eukaryota; kingdom Metazoa; phylum Arthropoda; class Insecta; order Coleoptera; family Lampyridae; genus Abscondita; species Abscondita cerata. The sequence goes on from JALBCR010004121.1 coordinate 27,074, forward strand.
CAATGCTTTGGTTCATTTTTCCCATAGCCATAGCCCGTCAGGGTGTGTACCTACTTCAGATATTTATGTTTTTATTTAACTTAAATATGTTAGAGACCATACCCAAAATTAAAAAGAACTATAGCTCATGATGTAATTTACTAATAACTGTAGCAAATGTTTACGCGTATTTTGTGTTTGTTACTGTATTATTTTCAAAAGGTTAGAACGTATGTCGAGCCTTCTTAAAAAGCGTGTCGTTTGTAACACGTTACGACGAAAGTCGAATTTGCCGCGCATGTTAATTTTTCTATTGGTTGAATAAAATAAACAAAAGTTTTGAGGACGATCAGCGGACATTTCTTCTTCTTCTACATGGGTGTTGCCGTTTGAAGTTAAAATTTTACATAAATTATTACTGTGTTTCAAAATTCCCCAAATCGAATTGGTGACCTTATATCTTCATCGTTAATATTACACTTGGATAACTCCTGGGGTAGTTATTGGAATGGCTAAAGACAACCAAAAACGAAGGAAATAGAATCTACTAAAATTGAAAGACAAATATTAGAAAATTTAGTGAAACTTTGGGCGGCTTTGCATTATTAGTTGCTAGAATGCTTGTTTATTAAAACAATATTTGTGAAAAAAATTAGAAATCGTTTGTGTGCGTCGTTATGAAAAATGTCAGAAAGTGATTCTTTGCCGGTAGAAATTAAAGCAGAAGCTGAAGAAGTAACCCTGTAACTGTTGCCGGCCAAATCTAAAGATGCATACATAAAAGAATTTGCTACCTTTAATGAATGGAGAGAAAAGAGGTGCAAACATCATAAACGAGGACGTCCTGTTGGCTTATTTTTTAAATGTAAAAAGCAAGTTTGCCTCCTCGTCGATGTGGACGAAATATTCAACTTTGAATGTGCATAGAAATATTGACATATCAAAATACGGCAAATTAATTGCTTATCTCAAGAGCCAATCAAAAACTACAAAGCAAAGAAGGCAAAAGTGCTTGAGAGGGGACATCGAACAATTTTTGAAAACAGCATCTGATGAAAAGTACTTAATGATGAAGGTACAACCAATTTTCTTTTCTTTTGTATTGGTATCTTAATTATTTTAAATATTTCTAGGTTGCTGTCATAATGGGTGTTTGTGGAGGTTTACGATGCAATGAACTGGTAAACTTAAATATTGAACATGTGAAAGATAAAAAGATCCCAGAGACAAAGACCAATATGTCAAGAAGTTTCACTGTATTAGACGAAAGATTCTCTGTTAATGTTATGGAGATATGCAAGAAATACATACGCCTACGTCCTAAAAGTACTATTTCGCAGGAAAGATTTTTTGCGATATATAAATTCAAAATGCACCGTGCAACCTGTGGGAATTAACACTATTTCCAGAATCCCCTCACAGATTGCTTCTTTCTTAAAACTTCTAGACGCTAAATCCTACACGGGCCATAGTATGCGCCGTTCTTCGGCGACTCTGTTGGCTAATGCTGGTGGTGATATTCTCACTCTTAAGAGGCACGGAGCGTGGAGGTCATCTAGTGTTGTTGAGGGGTATATAGAAGAAAGCGAGTCAAATAAAATCGATATTGCTAGAAAAATTCAAGGAAAATCAGCACAATGCAAAGATCTCCGCGATGCAGTCTTCCTCAAACGTGGTTTGTGTAAATGTAAATCCTGATATTGCAAATAAGTTTACTTTTGATGTTAACGTGAATGTTAATATTAATGTTAATAAATAATTACTAAATTTTCTGCAAATTTTTCTTGAATTTTATATATTACAAAACACTAATGTTTTATGGAATATAAAACACTAGTGTTTTATAGGTGTTATAATACGTTTCATAACGGCATAATAATAGCTCTATAATATGGTGATTGTGGATAAAAAAAATAAAGTTGAATCCATAATTATAAAATATTTTGAAATTTTTTTATAAAAATAAATGTAATCTTAAAATTGATTAATCGTGAAAAGTTACAATTACTACAGATAATATGATATTTTAAAAGAAAAATAAAGAATTTTTATAAAAGTTTAGTGTTAGTAATTTTGGATATAATTAAGCTCTGTTGCTTAATTGTTTATATAAAATTTACAATTTTTGATAGAATATCAAATCTAATGCCTTTCGACGAAAGTTTCAACATTTCCTGGATAAACATCAAAAAGCACACTATATTGCAAAGTACATACATACAATTTACACAAACTCTGCATTATTTCTACTAAAATGAAAAACAAACAGATGTATATCCATCAACAAATATGCACCTTAATGCACATCATATGTTGAAATTGCAAAAGTGATATAAAATAGAAGAAAACATAATATTGACCTCAAAATGTTTTTGATAAATAAACAACACTTACATACGAAATAATAAAGAATATGATACTTTTGGAAAACATGGTGTTTCTAGTACAGTAATGTGTTGACATAAAAAGTGCGTTTTTAACTTCGCGTATAAAAACAAAGTTTTGCGTGCTTTAGCTTTAAGTTTCTTGTAAGCATCTTCTGTAAGTGACGTTTGAAGTACACCGTAGAATATAAATAAAATCTAAATTTATTATGAGAATAAATTCTAGACCACTTTAACAAGAAAAAGTGGAAAGTTTTTATTTAATTTTATAAAATATTTCTGTCACGAATGGTAGTAAAAACACGTCGAAAGTTGGGGTGTAGCACATTGTAAACAAACGTTTACTTTTAATTACATCTAAAAATAGATTAATGTGCATAGGTTTTTTTTTTTAAATCGTAATTATTGATTAACACATAATATGCGACGTTTACAAAAAAAACGGAAATAATAAATACATTTTTTAATTTTATATGAAACCGTCATCGATTTTTTAAAAAATTAATGATAATGTTGTTTAAACAATACTGCAAAAAATAAGAATATCGTGAAATTGACTATTTTAATTTACTGAATAAAATTGCACTGGCATAACAAACTCCACTTAGTAAAGAAATCATGTCAAATTCAAATTAATGTCATTCTAGGTTAAGAAACCAATTCGAATTTTTAGTGGCCAATATTTAAAAGTTTTCAATGAATTGGATACTGGATGACTTTTACTGTTATTATTAACTTAGAATTCTGAATTTTTTGGATTTAAGGGTTTCCAGATACTCTTTCATTTTAAATTATTTTCAAGGTCACGTCACTTCCGGTTATACCAGAAGTCGGCACTAACTTTTTATTTTAAATATAACACCCTGTATATTATTCGATGGGCGGATGGAGAATTTATTTATGTATCATTTCGCTATAACATTCCCTAAACCTATTTCTTACAGTTATCTTGGTAATCCATATTTTTTTATTAAATATTCCATAAAACTCCAAAAGTCATATCTAATAGGCCTTGATTTTGACAGTTTTGTAGATGTTGATTTTATGTTAAAGTATTAATCTGATTTACCGATTTTTGAAACATAAACTTACAATTGAAGTATTTTTTGTTAATTATCTCAAGTAATACAGTTTATAATGGAGAATAATGTGGATTATTCCAATAATAATTTGTTAAATTTGTTTTATATTCATGGTGAATGTGGACGAATTATTAGGCAAACATGCAGATTATTTAACGAACGATATCGAACCTACCAATGACTTCCCGAAAATTCGCAGAATTGAAGCTCAGTCTAATGCAACTGGGAGCGTAAGGACAATTCAGAAATCACCTAAAGCCAGTATTAGATAATGAAGATAACGAGGTAAATGTATTGGCTTATTTTCAAGCTTATCCACGAAGTTCAACCACATCAGCAGCTCTAGATTTGGGTATTTCAAGAGCATCAATACAGAGAATACTAAGAAAACATAAAATGCATCCTTTTTCTGAAATAACTGTACACGGATTACATATTGGTGATGAGGCTAACCGAGTCGACTTTTGCGAATTCATGTGGTTAAAAATTACCAAAAATCCAAGATTTCTTTTTAAGGTTATTTGGACTGATGAAGCAAAGTTTACCAGGGAAGAATTATAAATTGCAGAAATAATCACTATTGGGCACAAGCTAATCCTCATGTCATAAGGGAACATAATCATCAGAACCACTTTGGTTTTAATGTTTTCTGTTTAGTTATGGACAATAGAGTGGCATATCTAGTGTACAATGAAAATTTGAATGGAAATAGATATCTGAGGATACTCAAAGGATTTGTTAATGATTTCCCTAAGTAATCTACCTCCGTATAACATTTGGTATCAACGGTGATGGTGCTCCAGCACATTCCACTATAGCTGTATACCAACAGTTGACTTTTGATGTTCGAAAGATCGGTGGATTAGCCCACAGGGACCTTAGAGATAGACACCTAGATCACGCAGATTTGACTATGGGGGCCGTATAAAAGAAATAGTGTACGCTAGGCCTGTTCTTAACGTAAGGTGATTTGTTGAATCGCGTTCAAGACGCATTTAATAACATAAGTCAGACTTGAACTCAGGAGGTCCGTTTGCGAGGAGTACATGACAGACTTCTTCAATGTTTGAACCGAAATGGTGGCCATGTAGAACATTTATTGTAATGCTTCCGTTTACATTCACTAAGCATTTTATATCTACTGTGTTCCAAGTTTTTATGTGTTACATTGATTTTTATGTAATTTAATTTCATTCACGTTCTAAATTTTTAATGTTTTCATGTTCCAATTATTAAATTTCTACCGTTTCAGTAATGTTAATTTTTTTAATTGAAAATATTGATTACCAAGAAAAACGTAAAGAAATAGGTATAGAAAAGTGTTATAGCAAAATGATACATGAATAAATTCTCCATCCGCCCATCAAAATAATATACAGGGTGTTACATTTAAAATAACAAACTTTTTTGAGTTTGAAAATAATTTAATTGATTATTAAATTTTGGATACCCGAGTATGTGATATATAAATTTTTAATGTGGAGTTCAGAAAGTATCATTCTAGTACTTCCGTCTACCCCTGAAGCAATTACCATTATTTGAAAATAGGTAAAAGGCGCGGTGTTGAAGATAACCCTACATCTTTAAAAATTATCAAAAAATCATATGAAACACGAGGGATTTGAAAATAGGTATAGAAGACCTGATGGAACTCACCTAAAACTTTCTCTGAAATCCAAAATGAAGTGATATAGGGTATTATATTTAAAATAAGAAAGTTAATGCCGACTTCCGGTATGACCGGAAGTGGCGTGATTTTAAAAATAATTAAAAATGAAAGAGTATCTAAAAAAACCCTTAAGTGCAATAATTCAGAATTCTAAGTTTTCCTATCCACGTAAACTTCTAACAGAACCGCTCCCGTGAGAAGCCCTGTATACAGGGTGTCCAGAAGCTCTCCTGACAAACAAAGACCGGAGATTCCTCAGATAATTTTAAGACAATTTAACGCCCATTCACCTAGTCAAAAAATGCTTCCTAAAGGGGCTAGAGAGCTCTTTAGAAGATGGCGCCTTGTAAATAGTTTTTTAAACACCTCCAGAACGCTTCTACTTACAAAAGCAATAGCTGGTATGCTTGTTTAGCGTTCAGAAGATGAATCGATTCCATTAATTGCCGAATTTTGAGTACCGGTCATAGGCGTCCCGTTTTGGGTAGGTCAACGGTTGTTTTAACGCATAACTTTTTTTGTCTTTAACAATTTTAAGCATTTGTGACACCTAGATTATTAAATTTTCAGATATTTTAGTACTAAAAGGTACTCTTACTTTAAGTCATTACGATACCGTTTTCTAGAAAAATGGTTGAAATTTTTGTCATTAAAGTTAAGTTTATATTTTTTTGCACTAGACAAACTGAACTGCCAACAAAAGTAAAAACCTGTTTTCATTGTCAAATTGTTGTCAGTTCTTTTACCAGGCGCCATCTTCAAAGAGCTCTAGCTCCTTAGGGAAGCATTTTCGGACTAGGTGAATTGGGTTATATTGTCTTAAAATTATCTGAGGAATCTCCGGTCTTCGTGATCGGGAGAAGAACCTGGACACCCTGGCTATATTATTACAATTCTTTTTCACTTTTATGCAAAATTACAAGTGTAGCACGTCTTACGCTAAGCAATAACACCTCATGTCACGTGCTTTTAACTCTGTTTCTAATGGAGTTAATTGTCCTTAGTTCTTTCTGAAATTGAAGATGGCGGAGATTCACCTCATTACAACTCAGGTATTGATATTGTTCGCTGCAGTGTTATAATCAGTCGTAAAAATTGGCATTTCAGGAAGCGTAAAATTGATCTCATAGGGCTAACGATTGGCAAACATAGAAGCATAACTTAACAGTTACAATTAGGTAATTATTTAAAACTTGTCAGAATAACCAGATTTCAAATAGAAATGATTAAGATTTAACCCTGGTACGTATCAAAATGCATGAGATCCAATTTTAATAACTCTCTGAAAAACCAATATATTTGGATGCCTTGACAAAGACGGGCACTGGCTCAACAACAGGAAAAACTGAGCATTAATTAAGGTCGTAGGTTTATCGTTTAATGTTACATCGTTAAATAACAGCGGTTAATATAAGTACGTCATTTAACGCAATTTTGAGGATTTTTCAACTTCCTTATCTTCATGGTCCTTGTGGATGTTACATCTTAATTTTGTTGTCTTACATGAAAACTAAATCTACTTCCAAACGAGATTAACCAATAGTGACACTGAAACTTATCGTGCTTATTGTGCTCTCTAATTTGAAAGATTGGTTTGAATCCATAATTACATGAAGGACATTATTTGGAGACTATCAGCAAAGTCGCCCTTATCTCAAGAGCCCATTTACGTTTTTCTCTTCGTCTTCCTTAAAACTCTATCTCAAACGGATTGTGTACGCTTATTTGTTCTATGTTCTTGTTGAATCCGAACAAAAGATCAGATAAGTACTAGTTTGTAATTTTTCTTTTATTTGTGGATCAAAACCGTCATCTAAGATATACGTCTCTTGTACTTGTGCGGAACTATAATAAAGCCGAGTAATATTCCTTAAGAAAAATATTTTAGTGTATTGTTAATATGTGTAGAGGTCTCCATACCATTTCTACGTGTTTGGTTTGCGCTAAGGAAACGTTTTTCGCGTTGCATAACATTTGTAATTTTAATAATTGCCATATATTTCTTAATCACGCAATTTTGCAAGTACTGTTTTTTCGAGCAATTAAAATTCGCAAAAGAATCTTTTAAAAATTATCACACTGAATTAAATTATAGCCGTGATAATTTGTTGAATAATGTGTGTTACTCTTCTTTTGTTGAATAAAAAATTTTTGTGTGTACTTAACGAAGAAAAGTTTGGTTAATTATAACATGTTAGTTTAGAATGTGACTGTCGCATATAGTTATGTACGTTAGCAGCAGCCTCGCTTACAATAAATAAGACTCGCAATTAATGTGTCGAATTTCAGGTAAGCTCTGATTACGCTCCAGTTAAAATTATCATTCAAATTGAGAAATTGGCTGCTATTAAGGCTCTGCGTACACATATCACTTACACAAGGTGATTTAAATCTAAACTAGAATGAAATGGTAAGTACCTTACAAACTCAAAAGGCTTTTGTGTCCGTGACAACCGCTCTAAATAAGCGCCCCATCCCTTATTGAGCTTGATTAAAAAAACAAACGTCCGGTTGAAGTGGGTGTCCTGTTTTCGACACTTTTTGCAGGGTATCTCCGTTATTATTGCAGTTTGAGTTTTGGTCTTTCGCGAACCTGTGTCACTTTTTCTAAAACAAACGATGGCGCAGGCAGATTTGTCATCATCTCTTCGTTTTGAAATACAAAGTGAAGTTGAAAAGTATGCATTTTCAGACACCCTGCGCAATTCAGATATCTGATAAGTTATCGACTAGGTAAAAACGGAATCTTACACATTTTTATGCAGAATCAGTGACGTGTAGTTTTCTAGAGTGTCCCCATTTTTGAAGAAAGTTACTAAAGCTAGGATTTTTAAATGGGACACCCTGTATGTCAATTTGTATTTACATTCCACTCATTAAGAGCTTTCCAGAAATATAATAGTCGGCACTTTGTTCCCAATCGAAGGTTAGAATCTCCTTTTTTTTTTAAATAAGCCTAGAAACTAAAAGCCAAACAGATTTATTTTATTAAACTTATAGTAAAAACCAATAACCAATAACGCGTATATATATTTCTGTACTCTGTATTTCAAAACGAAGAAGAGCGATGATAAACCTGTCTGCGCTATCGTTTGTTTTTACAAAAAAGTGACACAGGTTCGCGAAAACCCCGAAACTCCAAACTGCAACAATAACGGAATACCCTGCAAAAGTGTCGAAAACAGGACACCCTGTGTGCACCGATAAAAGTTACTTAAATATTAGCTATTGAGCCGTTTTATGTCATATGGCACTTAAGCTTCATACGCATTATGTATGAATAAGTGGCTTAAATACTAAAACTTAGCTGTAATTGGTCTAGTGTAGTTCCGAGAATGAAGGTATTCTGCTAGCGACGGTATCGACAGTTTAGGGAAGTTAGATAGTCCTGAGGATCATGGTGTTGTTTTCATTTATCAGGAAGGTTCTTAATTAGCTACTCTAGCACCCTCAAGAGTTATCTAAGTACAATACCCAAAGCACATTATAATCGAACACAGCGATGCTAAAGCATATGCAGCAAATAGAATTCAAACTAATAGGAAAGAAACCCAACCATGCTCACGGTAAATCTAGTGATTAAACATAAGCGCCAATTTGTATTGGAAATTGTGAAGCCCACATTAAATAATTTTTGCTGAAAATTCACTTCGGAAAAATGCCAAGCCTTACACCCACCTTATCAATCAGAAAGAAAAAATGTTCTCGTTGTACGTTTCCAAAAAATCGGTCGTATTTTTCTCACCAGCGGCGAAAATTAGCAACATGGGCGCCAAATACGACTTGCGTCGCTACCATACTACTCGCGACACACGTTTTAAGACGGCTCGACATACGTCCTAAATTCGGAGAAATCGGAGCCGTAACAACACAAAACAAAATAAAACAAATAAATTGAATAAATTGGGCATAGGACATAGGACGAACAAAAGATAGGACTTTGATTTTGATGCTGTAACGATTTTAGATATTGAACAAAATTTTAAAAAGACTGATCTTAGAGATGGTTTATATTAATGTTCAAAATAACAACGTAAATTTAAGTATGACACGTGCAATCTAAGTAATATACAGAGTGGAACAAAAGTCTGGAAGCAGCTCAATTATCTCACAAATGGAGTAGTACAGATTGTACAACATTTTGGATAAGTATATTTTGGATACAGAAGATTTGGAATTTGACATCTGCAATGTTCTATCTCACTTTTAACATTTAATTAACACTTCTGCCCTTGGTTTTATCGGAAAGAAGTAGCGTTCCTGTGCACCAGTATTTATAATCTTATCAAAACTTACTTTGATCTTCCTTTGTTTCTTGTTGAAACCCGGTGTGAATTTTATTGCGTTTTTTGTGTTTTCAAGTACGCCCTCTGTTGGTATCCTCGTCGTACCATTACCATTTTACCAGTTTTATCTAAATAAAAAAGAAAATTTTTATCTAAATAAAGAAAAATATCACCAGCATTCACAAGGAACAGTAGCTGATAACAGCAAGATGACGTTTTTACATAAATTTTTTTTTTTGTTTGCAGATACCAAATGATTTAATGTAGGTATGCATGAAAAACAAAATAAGTTTCTATTACATTTATAAAACTCATTGTAAGTAATGGTTGCATACAGTGTGAGTGTAAGTATGGAATAAAATTTATTAAATTTTGTTCTTATTTTTATGCAATTTTCCTCGGACAGGTCAAATTTTATTTTTAAATTCCTATCTTTTGGTATAAATCAACCCTTTCTATCTTTACCAGTGACGGCACTACAGGAGCAACTTGAAATTTTTAAATTATCCTCTATGCAACAATGTAATCATCTTCAACATCGGTCGATTAGAACAGGAATAAAGTAACATTTAATATTTTCTACACTTAACAATTTCTGGTTGCATTTTCTAGTAATAAATTTACGCAAACAACAGTTTTCTGAAAACATTATACCAAATCCCCACCTATTCGCATAAATTATATTTCTACCACAACCGAAGTGGCGGTGTAACAGAGGGCAATTTGAAAATTTTAAATGGTACTAGTAGTCAAAAAGTTTAATTTTGGAAAGATGTTTTCGTCGATTATTTAACAATGTTTCTAAGAGTGGGCGATTTGAACAACAGCACATGCTTATTGTCTTTCGAATTTTCAAATTGCCCCACCATACGTCGCCGTATAATTTATACCTAAAGAAATGACTTAAGAAAGATTTGGATGATAGAAAGGGTTGATTTATACCAAAAGAAGGAATTTAAATATAAAAATTAACCTGTCCGAGAAAAATTGCATAAAAATAAGGATCAAATTAATAAATTTTGGCCATACTTTACACTCACACTGTACGGGTGACCCAATAAGACTGTTCCTCGGTCATATCATATCTCGGGAACCAGATTTCGTCATTATGACTTTGGAGTAAAAAAAATATTAGGTAAATCGGCCATGAAAAATCGCTGGAAAATATTTCAAGTTTTAAAAATGACCACCAGAGGACGTAACTGCCATCTTAAATTTTTAAATTGCATTTTCTATAAATTTCAAATAATAAACAAAAACAATTTTTCACATTTGTAAAGAGAACCAGTTTATCTATCATTTTCGTAAAAACAAAAGTTCAGTTATTTCAAAAACAAAGATGGCGGGAGGTGTTTAATTGTTTTGCAATAATCTGCTTTAACTTCTTAACGGTTTGACTGATTTTAACAAGTGGTGCATCCTTCTCAGTCAGGGGTTAGTTTTGACACAATGAGCCAAATTAAAAAATAGCAAAAAAATAAAACGGAATAATATGACTTTTTGTTTATGATGGAAGTAATAAATAACATCCAAATAGGCCAGTAAAAACCATTTTCAAAATCTCGTTCCTAACCTCAAATATTGGGAAAAATAATAATGGATGTTTGAAGATCGAAGACCGCGCGGTAAATTTTCTAAAACTATTTAAAATTTAGCACAAAATGAATAAGATGATAAAGAGACAATTGTGAGTCTAAATAGAATTCATTTAGGTATTATTTAAAAATATATATATCATCAGAACATTCATGTTGCTCCAATGGGACTAAACGCATTTAAACTTATTGTCACTTTAACCTTTACTCTGTAATTCTAACCTTTAATTTAAAAAGTAAGCCTAAAAACCTAAATAGGTTTTACTATATCCATTCAGATAATAATTGAATCATATATTTTAGAACTATTTACAAAAGATTCTTTGTAAAATTTGATGCCCAAATCTAGTACTTTGCGTAAGTTTTAAGCTTTTTTTGCAATATGGTGTGTGGTCTTAGAAAAAAAAGAAGATAGGTAGGTAGTTCAGTTCATCTTTGCCAAAAAAATATAATATATTTGAAAACTAAAAAGCATAAAGGTATAACTTTTTAATCGCAATAATGAAAAAGTCTTGGCTTGGTTTTAAAGTAAAGTAAAACTTTTCACCTTTAGGCTTTGGAAAATTAAACAAATGGAACACGATGCATTATAAAATGACAGTCGTAATTTTATGAATTATTTTGTTGTGTTTACATTCAGTTTTGAATTTGTAATCTTTTAAAATGCCGATTTCTATCAAAAGCATTCCAGTATTCTGCGATCTATTTTGAATGTTTCCAAATGGGATTATCGCTGCTTACACCTTCTATTTGCGCTATCAATTGACCGCGATACCATCGCCCACGTGTTTGTGCGTTTAGCTCAGCGCCTGTATTAACAACGGGTAGCATCCATGGAACCTGTATGAATCGGAGAAATAGGGCAAAATAACGAACAACATGTTATTAATATCCTGGCATCTATAGAAATCAATCTAAATTAGTACTAGAGAATTTCGCCAGAGACTTGGGTATTTCTCAAAGTACGGTTCTCGCATTAATTCGTAAGAGGGTATGTAAGGGTATACCTTTTTATAAAGTTTAATCTATTTTACACTCAAATTATAAACGCTCATTTTTTTACATTTTTGCTATTTTAGTCTACACCATATCAACTTACACTAAGCCTTACTCCTCGGTTTGACCAAAGGATAGATTTTGACTACTGGTTATTAAACATGGTAGCAGAAAACCCTCTCAATTTCATGTCAAATGTTGTGGGCCCAACTGAAGCCACTTTTTAGTAGTAATGGACAATTGCACTTACATAATGCACATTTGGGCCAGGAAATAATCCGCGCTGGTTTGTAGAAGTCTGGCATCAAAGGGTGGTGTAAATGTTTGGTGTGAGATAATTGGAGGGCGAGGTTGTTGGTCCGTTTATTTAGGACGGAGCATTAAATGGTCGAACATATCTGCATTTCTTAGAAAACGTTCTTCCAATTTTAATGGATGGTATTTCGCTGGACGTCCCCAAATTATGTTTTCCAGCATGATGGTTGTCCTGCTCAGTATGCCCTTACTGTTCGCCAGTATTAAATGCCACCTTCAGTATTTAACACAAAAGTCTTTGAATATTCTGCTGGAATGGTTCTGTTTATAACTGCGCACATATTAAAACTTATAAAATATTTCAAGGTCTCCCGATTTAACCTGCCTTGATTTTTATCTCTGGTGAAGAATTAAGATATATAGGAACAAGGCCAACTTTCCGCGAGGATATGATTGCAAAGATCAGATGCCATCTTGAACATCCCGAGGCACCATTTGAAATGCTGTTCTTTTAACACATCAGCGTCCAAAATAACGGAACACCTGGGTCGCCATTAGATCCCTTTTTTTCCTTTTATGGGTTTTTTATTAAACGGTTCTTTTTTAGAACCACAGACCATTCATAAAAGAATTCCGTAAAAACTATACTGTACCTACTAAAACCTTTGTAAATGGTTCCAAAATAGATGGTCTAACATATTCGAATTCGGATATAGTATATGCTTATTTAGGTTTTTTAGGCTTACTTTTTTAAATTAAAGGTTAGAATTACGAGTAATATTAAAGTAGCAGTAGTTCAAAATGCGTTTAGTCCCTTTGGGGTAACATGAATGTTCGGATGATATATATTTTTAAATAATACTTAAATGAATTCTATTTAGACTACAATTGTCTCTTTAACATCTTATTCATTTATTGTAGAATTTTTAATAGTTTTAGAAAAATTTACCGCGCGGTCCCTCGATCTTCAAACATTCATTATTCTCATTTTCCCCCATCTTTGAGTTAGAAACGAGATTTTGAAAAATGGTTTTTACTGGCCTATTGGGATGTTATTTGTCTACTTTATCATAAAAGAAAAAAGTTATATCATTCCATTTGATTTTTTGATTTTTTTTTAATTTGGCTCATGTAGTCAAAACTAGCCCCTGGCGGAGAAGGATTCCATAAATTAACCTGTTTTGGTTGATTCTTGGTGCTTAAGGAATGCTTTCAATACTAATTTGTTAAAAATCGATTGGCCGTTAAGAAGTTAAAGCAGGTTATTGCAAAAACAGTGAACACCCCGCCATCTTGTTTTAAATAACTGAAATTTGTTTTTACGAAAATGATAGATAAACTGGTTCTCTTTACAAATGTAAAAATTTAGAAAATGCGGTTTAAAAATTTAAGATGGCAGTTACCGCCTTCTGGTGGTTATTTTTAAAACTTGAAAATATTTTCTGCAATTTTCATGGCCGATTTACTTAATATTTTTACACCAAAGTCGACGAACGGTTCCCGAGATATGGCCGAGGACAGTTTTGTTAAGATCACCCGGTACAATGTTTAATAGTTAAAATTTTGATAGTTTTCTTTCATAATTTATTTTGTAAAATTCCGCGCATACCAAACCAGCAATAAAACAAATTTTGATAGCATAGTCACGATCACACCTACCAATCAACAACGTTTTACCCCAAATCATACTGTAACCTACCAGCCAACACCGTTTACAATAGTTACTCGTCATAATTACACAAACGTCTAAATGTGGCGCGTTTACTTGTCGCCGCGTTTAAATTTCGCGGATTTAATTGTTGCACGCGTCAATTATCGATGAAACCAATTGACAGCGTACAATTCCCGCGTTGTTAATTACGTCAATTGACGCGTCACCCTTACTCAAAGTTTTCCTCTCGGTACATTGCCGCAAGGAAATCTTAATTCAGTGTTGGCATCAATGATCTTTGGTAACGCCGTCTTTTATTTCTTTTTATCTCGAGAGTATTCTTTCGTCGATCATTATATTGGTACGCGTGGACTTCAAAAGTCCACCCCAGACGTCAAATTTGGAAATCATTTAAATGTTTATAATACTTCAGGTAATTCATTAGAATACCGTCATAAAACACTTTAACCAGTTTTTGTATTGAGACTAGTTGCAATCCGCCTAAAACTAAAATTTTCATAATATACACGCTTGCAGCTTACAGTAATAAAAATAATTATTTTTCATTATTCAACAATGGTACTGAGCGGTATTCATCGATGTTTTAAATCTGCCTAAAACTAGTTTTAGTAAAGTTACTCTCAACCATGTTTAAGTATGCAATTAAATTTGTCTTAAAATACAGTTACTTTGCAGTTACTATAGTAATTTTTTGAGTTTAAACGTAGAGGAAAATGGTTCAAATTTAAAACTAATTTTAAAACTACTTCTAAAAAAGTCTTTCAAGATTTCAAAAGTGGCGAATTGAATATGGACTATTGTACTTAATTATAATTCATTAACCCATTCTATTTTACAAAAGATATAAACATAAACTAAAAATTCAACCCTTTTCATTAATTTTAATATAAACTTATACAACGAGCAATTTTAAGTTCTATTATTTACACACTACTATTATTTATTTAATGGAATTAAGTAAAATGCATGTCTTGCGATCTCGTATTATAAAGAACACGAACAAATAGTATAAACTGAAAATTCCAGCAGTTAACTATAAAGGACTGTGCGTGTTTAAGTGCATTCTCGTTATCTGGAGCGATAACTTTAAATGCTTAAGCACGCGTGTCGATAACAAGCCAAGTATTTCTTTGGTAGCATACACGCGAAAGAACACTTGATGCGCTCACAGTTGATGTAATTAGTTTAACGGTGTCGAACTACCTACTTAACTCTGATTCTTAATAACGTGTCTTTATTTAATTTTGAAGTATTTTGTTACTGTAATACGTGTATACAAAGAAATATAATCACTTTAAGTGATTACTCTAACGACCTTCATAGTTTTAAGTGCATTTGTCTTAATACGTTTGGGAAAAAACTCAAAAGTCAAAGGAAATAACGGGGTAAGACATCTCCAATATTTGAAAGCAACTTCTCAAAAATTACATTTTAAGTTAACTTTTTTATTAAAAATGAAAAAAATTCGATACAACCTCTTTGAACGTATAAAATTATTAGTAAATGATGGTATAAAAATTAGTAAAAACATAAACATATAAGAGCAGAATAAGATTAAAATAAAAGCTCATGTTAAGTAAATTAGGACATTTCTAGATTTGAACAAAATCAATAATTTCTCAGACAAGTTTTCTATTAGATACATACATAAAAACACAAATCTTTCGTTATATTAACTAGATTTTCCATACAAATGCTTTCTGAACAAAAAATAAAGCATATATCTTTGTAGCTTAACTTTTAACTATACACCGCGTTCAATACACTTCAACGATGTGCTTTACCTTTTAAAACTGCACCCTTCAATTTATAACTTAGTTCGATATGCTGCGAAAATTATTTCATAGATTGAACTCAAAGCGCTTTATCCCCCTGAAGCTGTAGAGTTGGTACTCAGACAACACTAGGTAGAAGGAAGTGTGCAAAAACACTTTTTCGTTTTCAACAACAATGATTTTTAAATTGGCACGCGATAATAACATTTTCATCGCAGTTTTCAATTTAATGGCAGAAAAAGATAACCGTTTTCCTGTGCAAGCATTGTTGTTTGGCTGTAATTAAAATTTTTCATACAATAGATCTATTAAAATTTCATATTAAATGCAAAATATATTCCAAACGTTTTACATGTTATTTAATATTGATAGTAATAAACAACTAGAAATTATTAGATTTCCGTTCTTAACATATACAGTGTGATCAGTAAAGTCTGCAACATAGAACGCCAAAAGTAAAATTTCGAATAAAGCACTTCATCAAAAAAAAAGCTTTATTCAAAATTTGGGTCCAGTTGAGACACAAACATAATATTTGTTTTTAGTTGCAACATTTGAGTGCTCCTTACAGTCAAATAATAATCTACTAAAGCAATTTACCGACAGATGTGTAAGCAGTTACAAAAGATCATTTAACTAGCGTTGGCTTAAAGCAATTTATTAATATGGAGTTAATCCAAGATACCAGCATACTGAGAAAAGTGGTATTTTCCGAAATTCTCTCACCTTTAATCTTTGGCTGGTTAGGTTTAACATTTTTCTGAAACTCGATTTAAATGATTCAACTAAATGAAGGTGCTGGATAGATCGAATTAGTTTTTTGGACCATGTATACAAGGTAAGTCATAATTAGGTTTAAACTTTCGAGGTGTTATTCTGGCCCAAAATATTTAAAAGTTTTTATAAAAAGGTCAACTGTGGAGTTATAACCGTTTAAAGATGGCGTCCAAAAACTGATCAAGCCTGTATTTCTTTAAAAACGACTATATCTACTTGAACAAATTTTAGCACATTCCATATTACTATTACGAGCTATCAGCTGATTATAAAACATGTTTAAAATTACAACCAGAATTGTACATTCAGGGGCGTACTAGGAAATATTGAGCCCTATTTTATAATCCGTTTAAAAAACTGACGATTTGATTTGAAATTATTGAAATTCTATGTTTTCTAGATAAAAAAGGTACTATTCTTGAAAGTCGTTTTGTCCAACTGTTTTCGACAAATTGATAATAAAAAATAGCTAATTACAGATAATAATGGTGTTGGATATCGGTGAAACAGAAAACAAAAAGTTATCAGTATGCGGTGGAAAAAGAAAAACGATCTTAGTTGAGATATTTCTAACAGACAAACTGACATATGTTGTCAGATCAGAAATACAGGTTTGGTCAGTTTTTGGACGCCAGTTGACATTTTTTGACAAAATTTTATAAGAACTTTTTTAAATATTTTGGGCCAGAAATACCACAATGAAAACTTTAAACCTAATTATGACTCAGCCTATAGTTTTGCCATCTCTTTGATACCCTATAATTTGCCTTAATGGCAATTTTAATTGATATGGTATCTGCATAATATTTTCTTGTAATGGAATATGAATTATAAGGGCCAATTTTCGTTCTGGAATTAGATCTTCACAGGCAAACATTTAAAAAATTTTCTATTATCTCTTTTTTGTACTAGAGGAAGAAGGCCTTCTCGATATTTGAAGTAAAAACAAATTTCTTCTCGTTATTAATGTTGTTAATAAATGTATTGTGCTCAATCGGGTTAAGACCTCTTGATAACGGTTGATTTAATAAAATCTTTTGCATTAGTGGAGCATCAGACACTGGATTACATGAGCAATTAACCTTACGGGCTTAGTACTGGTTTTTGATGATTCTAGATTGTAACCATTCTTAAAGTACTTGATCATATACTTTGATATATATATATATATATATATATATATATATATATATATATATATATATATATATATATATATATATATATATATATATATATATATATATATATATATATAGGGTGTTCCATTAGTGCGTAATTCTTTCCTAGCGTCATTATTTTAATTTTAGAGCAAAAATGCATTGGGAATGTTTGTAGAATCACTTAAGCTATCTTCTAAAATTTATTTACAAGTATACAGGAGGTGTTTCTAAGTGCTGTACTGCATTCTTTTAAACTTTTAAGTAACCATATTGATTTTAATTTTTTTATGGAGCTTCTTTTCTTCCCTATTTATGATGGCATAATCGAATTTCACCCATATCTAACAGTTTTGAAATATTAATTTTTTATAACTTTTTAGAAATGCAGATGGTCAGTAAAAATTATTTCTCCAGACGTTCAGTGCAATATTCACATTTTTTGATTAAAACTTTTAAGGAAGTGTCAAGCTACAATTTAATTATTTTGAAATATTTTTACACTATACAGGACTGTCCAAAATTTTGAAGTGAATTCAAAAATTAAAAGTGTAATATCTCAATTTTTAAATGGAATCGTATATGTTTATTTAGTGTTTTCATAAGGAAGTAATTAATTATTCACGTTCGATTTTCTTCAACATGTCCCTATACCTATAACCTAATACTTTCCGAGTTATTCGAAATTTAAAATATTATATTTACATGGCCCATTTATGTTGACTTTTATGCTCAATTTATTGATAGGCTCTGAAAAATGTGCCATTTATAATAGACTTTTCATGCACAATGAATTAAAGTAGCCTTTGAAAAAATAGAATAAAATTGACAGTTAATATTTCGTCGTAAAAAAGAAGCTAATTTCTTTAATGTATCCCCACAGAAAAAATTCATTTTTGTCAAATCGGGAGGATTAGCAGGCCAGTTGAAATTGCTACCTCTACCTATCCACCTGTTAGTAAAGTGTTCATTTAAATAATCTCTATGCATTCTGCTATAGTGAGGGTGGTGCACCGTCATGCTGCAGCCGCACTTTGGCGGATATTTAAGGCACTTCATCTAATAGGTGGCCCAGCTCCTCCCATAAAAAATGAAAATACCTTTCTCCGATTGAGTCTTTCTTCAAAAAAGTACGGTCCAATTACAAAAAATTACCTATTATGCCCCCACACATTAAGAGACCATCTATGCTGAGCGTCGACAGGTCTTAAGAAAGAACAGGTTCCTCTTGGACATGTAGTGCATAATCTTCCCAATTGATGTTATCATTTTTATGAAGGTTGCTTCATATGTAAGCATTACTCTCAAAAAATCCGGGGTTTTCCTAGTTTTCTATCCAGCCCATTGGCAAAAATCGCTCTATTTAGTTTATCCGTTTCACTTAGGGCTTGATGTAGCTGCATATGAAATGCATGAAATTTGTTTTCTTAATAATGCGAGAAATACTTGTTTTACTAATATCCGTTTCGCTACTTAGAATTTCGTAAGCTGGTATGGAGCTGCTCAATTAATGACAAACTAACATTAAATTCATTCTCTCCATTGGCCACTCTTTTTCTCTCTCAGGTGTTTCGGATAGCAAACGCTGCCAGTTTCTTCAAAAACGAGTTTTTAATTTTTTAAATGATAGTTCTTGTGGGTGCCGCCGTTCCGGAAATCTTTGAGCGTAGACGCGAAAAGCTAATAAACAATTTTGTTCACTAGCTCTAAACAATAAGATCATATCGATCATTTCTTGCTGCGAAGATTCATTTTCGCTTTACTACAAATAGTAATTGTCATTTAGCTTTGTTACCTACAATTTTCATAGGCAACTCAATTTGTTTGTGACAGTGTAACATTAAAACCTACATGCAATATTTTAAATTTCGAATAACTCGGAAAGTATTAGGTTTTAGGTATAGGACATGTTGAAGAAAATCGAACGAATAATTAATTATCTTTGTAAACACTAAAATAAACATACCGTACCATTTAAAAAATTGAGATATTACACTTTTAATTTTTGAATATTCACCTGTATATATATATATATATATATATATATATATATATTTAAATGATAAGTTTTTTTTTTTTTTTCGACATCTAGTGTCGACTCGTGAAAACGTTCACGTACGAAAATGTTAACAACTTTGCCGACAGGTATGTAAAGCAGTTAAATAGTCGATTCTTTAATAATTATAGCCAACCTAACAGTTGGCAAGTATAAAAAATTTCAGATCGCCTGCAGTAAAAAGTACGCAAGAGGTTGTACAATAGCAAACAAACACTGAGAATCACCCGACAGCTGTTTCGTCCTTTTGGGACTCATCGGGAGTGAGAGAACTCAGTGTAAGTTCACTATTGTACAAACGCGCCCTGTCGACTATATGCCCTACTGGAGGGATCACAATATTTAAATGATAAGTTTTTCGACATCTAGTGTCGACTCGTGAAAGCGTTCACGTACGAAAATGTTAGCAACTTTGCCGACAGGTATGTAAAGCAGTTACATAGTCGATTCTTCAATAATTATAGCCAACCTAACAGTTGGCAAGTATAAAATTTCGAATCGCCTGCAGTAAAGTACGCAAGAGGTTGTACAATAGCAAACAAACACTGAGAATCACCCGACAGCTGTTTCGTCTTTTTGGGACTCATCGGGAGTGAGAGAACTCGAGTGTAAGTTCACTATTGTACAAACGCGCGCTGTCGACTATATGCCCTACTGGAGGGATCACAATATTTAAATGATAAGTTTTTCGACATCTAGTGTCGACTCGTGAAAGCGTTCACGTACGAAAATGTTAGCAACTTTGCCGACAGGTATGTAAAGCAGTTACATAGTCGATTCTTCAATAATTATAGCCAACCTAACAGTTGGCAAGTATAAAATTTCGAATCGCCTGCAGTAAAGTACGCAAGAGGTTGT
Organism: Abscondita cerata; assembly: GCA_030710515.1. NCBI lineage: Eukaryota > Metazoa > Arthropoda > Insecta > Coleoptera > Lampyridae > Abscondita > Abscondita cerata. The sequence goes on from JALBCR010004121.1 coordinate 47,618, forward strand.
ACAATAGCAAACAAACACTGAGAATCACCCGACAGCTGTTTCGTCCTTTTGGGACTCATCGGGAGTGAGAGAACTCGAGTGTAAGTTCACTATTGTACAAACGCGCGCTGTCGACTATATGCCCTACTGGAGGGATCACAATATTTAAATGATAAGTTTTTCGACATCTAGTGTCGACTCGTGAAAGCGTTCACGTACGAAAATGTTAGCAACTTTGCCGACAGGTATGTAAAGCAGTTACATAGTCGATTCTTTAATAATTATAGCCAACCTAACAGTTGGCAAGTATAAAAATTTCGAATCGCCTGCAGTAAAGTACGCAAGAGGTTGTACAATAGCAAACAAACACTGAGAATCACCCGACAGCTGTTTCGTCCTTTGGGACTCATCGGGAGTGAGAGAACTCGAGTGTAAGTTCACTATTGTACAAACGCGCGCTGTCGACTATATGCCCTACTGGAGGGATCACAATATTTAAATGATAAGTTTTTTCGACATCTAGTGTCGACTCGTGAAAGCGTTCACGTACGAAATGTTAGCAACTTTGCCGACAGGTATGTAAAGCAGTTACAGTAGTCGATTCTTTAATAATTATAGCCAACTAACGGTTGGCAAGTATAAAAATTTCGAATCGCCTGCAGTAAAGTACGCAAGTGAGTTGTACAATAGCAAACAAACACTGAGAATCACCCGACAGCTGTTTCGTCCTTTGGGACTCATCGGGAGTGAGAGAACTCGAGTGTAAGTTCACTATTGTACAAACGCGCGCTGTCGACTATATGCCCTACAAGGAGGGATCACGTATTTAAATGATAAGTTTTTTCGACATCTAGTGTCGACTCGTAAGCGTTCACGTACGAAAATGTTAAGCAACTTTGCCGACAGGTATGTAAAGCAGTTACATAGTCGATTCTTTAATAATTATAGCCAACCTAACAGTTGGCAAGTATAAAAATTTCTGAATCGCCTGCAGTTATTATTAATATAATTATTAAAAGAATCGACTATGTAACTGCTTTACATACCTGTCGGCAAAGTTGCTAACATTTTCGTACGTGAACCTTTCACGAGTCGACACTAGATGTCGAAAAACTTATCATTTAAATATTGTGATCCTCCAGTAGGGCATATAGTCGACAGCAGCGCGTTTGTACAATAGTGAACTTACACTCGAGTTCTCTCACTCCCGATGAGTCCCAAAAGGACGAAACAGCTGTCAGGTGATTCTCAGTGTTTGTTTGCTATTGTACAACCTCTTGCGTACTTTTTACTGCAGGCGATTCGAAATTTTTATACTTGCCAACTGTTAGGTTGGCTATAATTATTAAAGAATCGACTATGTAACATTTTACATACCTGTCGGCAAAGTTGCTAAATATATATATATATATATATATATATATATACAGGGTGTTTCATTAATCAGTACAGAAAATGAAACTGGAGATTCCTTGCAAAATTTAAAGGGGGTTTAACATAAAAAAAAATTTCCTTAAAAGCCTCCCCTGAAGAGTTACAGCCCCTTAAAGATGTGTAAAAATTCACATTAATCGATTTTTTTCTGAAATGACTTGAAATAAAAAAAAGAAATCTAAACATTCAAATACTACTACCAAGAAGCCTCCATAATTTCATAATTTTATTCACCCTTGTTCTCTGCAAGGGGGTGAGTCTTAATACCCCCTTAGAGTTTTTACCAGAACTTTAACTAATTTTTTTTTTTATTTTAAAATTCAGATTTTGGAGGGCCAATTCAATTAAAAACTTTTTTGTCTCTTAAAAATTTCACGTAAACTCAATACTTTTTCACCAAAAAATAAATTAAGCGAACTTGCAGAATTTTTAATTAATAAGTTGCGTATGCAAGTTTGACATAAATAACAATATTATTATTAACTATCATTTTTAATTTAAATTAACAATAGTATTTCAGAGAGTGTTCAAAATGGGCACCATTTTCTTGAATACAGGCTCTTATTCTTTTGAACAAATTTCCGTTAACGCTACCTAGCATTGCTACAGATTGTCTAACTCTTCAGGGGAGGCTTTAAGGAAATTTTTTTTATGTTAAACCCCCTTTTAAATTTTGCAAAGGAATCTCCAGTTTCATTTTTTGTACTGATTAATGAAACACCCTGTATATATAAATTTTTTTTATTTAAAAGAATGTTGCTATGCATCAACCACGCAGGGTTATTAGTAGCCTACAGTTAATTGGTCTATTAATATATACAATCAATACAATGGTAATACAATACTTGTTACAAAATTACTATATACATCGTTGTTATAGCCCCAACATTGTTATATTTTTTCGATCAAACCGGTTTCGATAGAAACTGTAGCGTTGGGTTGGGTTGAGTCAGTCCCTATTGCCTCCTTCAGGGAAATTAGGTAGGTGGTATTTGCTTCTCTGGAGCTGGTATCTTTGCAGTACAGGAGGATGTGTTCTACTGTTAACCTTGGTGTGACACAGCTCACGGTTGGGTGGGTCTTGGTGGTTGAAAAGATGCTGGTGTGTAGCTTTTTTGTGACCTATACGAAGTCGTGTTATGACGATTTGATGTCTTCTAGTGTCTGGCATTGGAAAGCCCTGAAATTGTAGAAGTTTGTATGGATGTTAGCTTTGTGAGGCCTAGTTTCCACTGCCGTTCCCATTTCCTTTTGGCTTGGGCTTTTAGATCCAAGTGGGTGAGTATCTTGGTAATGTCCATTTTATTTGTAGCTTCTTTCGCTTGTTTATCAGCGTCTTCGTTCCCTTTTATTCCTGTATGTGAAGGTACAAATAGTAGTATTACTTCATTGTGTACTAAAGTACTTATCTCCTTATGTATTTTCTTTACAAGCGGGTTTTTTACATATATGCCTCTAATAGACTCTATGGAACTTAGGGAGTCACTACAGACTACACAGTTATATCTGGGGTTTTCCTTGGCATGCACTACTGCCCTCCAGATAGCATACAACTCACAGGTGTAGTTGCTGCAGATATCGGGTAATCGGTAATTTTGTGTAATATCTTGACCAATAATTGCTGCTCGCACTCTATCGTTTAATTTTGAAGTATCGGTGTATAAGAAGCGGTATTTAGCAAAACAGGCTTGTAGACTCTGGAAACCTTGTTGGATCATTATTGGGATTGTTTCGTGTTTTTGGAATTTTATCAATTCCGTGTTTATTTTGACTTTAGTGTTAGTCCAAGGACTATTATCTTCATTATGTACTGTTAGTACCAATTTTAGCGATTTCTTTATTTCAACTTGCATTTCGATCGTGATTCTGTTAAGTCTTTCGTAGAAGGGAGGAATTATTCGTGTGTTTCTTGTGTGTATGTCTTTGTAGGAATCAGAAAATACAGTTTTGTAGTTAAAATTGTTGGGGTTAATTTGATATATTTTGTTATTACATATTACTTGTAATCTTAATCAGTATAGATCTTAACTTAGCAATCGGAGAATAATTGTCTACAAACGCAAGTAATGCTTTGTACTTTCCTTCATTGTTGAACTTTTTAGGGTATCTTCAATGTGTTGTTCCAATTTCTTCTTATCAAGATTCCATTGGTCTTCAAGTTTGTTTTCATATGAGGTCGGCAGATTCATAGAGAGCTTTGATGGCGTTTGAACTTTTAATTTCAGTTGAGGTAAGTGATGGTTGTTTTACGTGCTCTTGTATTTAAAATTTTCTATTTCGGGAATGAATAGATATAGCATCTTAAACTTGAGGATTCGCTAGTGATCTAAAAATTATTTCTGTCACTGATTGAAGTTTTCTGAAGAGTTTTAGACATTCTGTAGAAAATCTTCTTCTGAAAAACAAGGAGCTTAGGGTAATAACCTTCAAACCTTTGTAATTTGATCTTAAATTTGTTCAAGTTGCAATTTTCCGACACAAGCGTTATAAATTCTATATCGTTAGAATATGTTATAAGACTGTTTCTAAACCAAAATTTTAATATCTTTTTTTTTAATTTTATTCTGTTGAATTAGAGTTAGTAGAAAATTTTTATTAGATTTACATTTCTGTCGACGAAAAATTGAATAAGTAATTACCGAGATTTAAAATAATTACTGAATTTTTACTGTTTTAACAATATCTTTAAAAAAATATTAATATAATTTCATATATTTTTTTTATATTTTTTGTTCTATTTTTTAGAATTTTATTTAATTCTGTTAGGTATAAAGAAAAAGTTTTAAGGTATTGAAAATACTACAGTTCAACTTATCCTAATAAAACAGGAAATTGTTTGTAAGAATCAATAAGTGTTGCGACACCTGGTGTCGACTCGTGTAGCGTAACAAGGAACAAAAATGCATTTATTAAGGCAACTTTGTCGACAAATGTGTTAGCAGTTACATAGTCGATTTTTAATTATCATAGCCAACTATGTGTTTACAAAAATAACAATCTCAAATCCCTGCTGTAAGTTCGCAAGAGGCTATGCAACAGCAAATAAACACCGAGAATCACTCGACAGCTGTTTCGTCCTTTTGGCACTCTTTAGGAGTGAGAAAACTTGAGTGTTAGTTCACTATTGTACAAATGCGTGCCGTCGACTGTATTTCCTTGTTATTTTTGCCCATGGTAATTGAGATCACTACGTAACTGCTATATCGTACGTGTTACGTTACACGAGTATTATGCAAATGTGTATAATTTTGCCGATTTCTAATAGGATCAATAAGTCAATCAACTTCACAACTCACAAAGACATTGATTATATAAAAGTTATTTCTAATAACATTAACTAACTTAAACATCAAAACTTGATTTATACGTAATATATACATACTAGCAAAGCCAGCATGCTACGCATGAACAATATTGGTCTCAGCACTTACATTAACGTTCATCAGTTTACTAATCAATATGAATGCAGAGTATATGGAATTCGTAGAATGAATCGAGAGTAGGTGTGCGCTCGCACAAGTTATAACTTACTAATAAGAGATAAACTCTATTTACGTTATTAGTAGGATGACGTCAAACTTAGTAATTTATTATAGCCAATATAAGATTGCAAATTTTTTATTACCATAATGTAAATAAAAGTTACTTTACTTATGTTAAGTTGGCATAACTTCACGATGTTGCAATATACTTAGAAGTGCAAGTAGTACAAAGGAAAAATATATGCAAACATGACAACCTTGTAACAAACTGCTGCGTGACGTCATCATATGGCTATCGTAAACGAACTATATATATTGTAGTAATAATTTATTTAATTTGTGATCACGCTACCGGTTAATCAATTAATGGATTTTCAATTAATTGCGGTTTTCAGGAAAATTGATAACCGATTAATCGATTTCTATAGTCGACTTTCGAAGTAGATTTGTAAAATCAGTTTTGAAATTGATTTTAAAATCGGATCTTAAGTCGATTATTAAAATCAATTTTTAAAATCACATTTTTAAATTGATTTTAAATGGATTTTTAAAGTCGATTTTAATAAAAGGTTTTTAAAATCAATTTTATGAATCAAATTTAAAATACTCTTTATAAAAGGGTTTTTAAATCAATTTTTAAATTGGTTCTTATTATTTGAGTGAATACTTATATTGAGCCTGTATGGGTGTTCTTTATTATTGTTAGTTCTCTATTGACTATTTCTGTTAGTCAAAACTCTTGGGCACCATCTAAAAAATCATATAATTTTTTGAATAACAATTTTACTTATAATCTATTTTTAATGTTTATAAATCAATAAAATCTACATTAGTAATAATTTTACCTAATGATTAATTACATATTTCCTTATTGACAAAACAGATAAAAAAATAGCTTTAAACCTTTTTACCCATCTACATAGAAAATTGCAAAAAAAATTCAAGTATTTTAAACTTTTTAAAAAAGTACTAGTAAATGTGTGATATATATATATATATATATATATATATATATATATATATATATATATATATATATATATGACATATAAACCGGCAGTTGTTAAGCCCGTAGAATATATAAACGGTACGCTCTCGGGCCCGAAGAAACGTTATTGAGCCCGACTTCGGGCTCATCAACATATCCATGTGTATATTATCATTATACTATTGTATATGCATTGAAACGTGTAAATCCGAAAATTTGGCCGGGCTCATTTAGGATACGTTTATATATCCACTATATACAAAATAGTTCGAACGAATGCGCTGCAGAGGTCTCTTTTTATATACACGTTCTCGTTCGTTACGGATGGTACGTTGAGGTGGCCCAGTATGTGGCAACATTGAACAGGCCTAACAACGTACAAAAACATATAGTCTGCGTAAACATTTTAGTGGGTAATACTATGTATCAGCACATTTTCCGACTTACACGTTAAGTATTGTTTTGGCGACTAATCACTACTAAGTTTTTGCTATATTGATCTCATTAAAGTAAAAATTATACGCAATGTAAGTACGTGTTATCGTACTTTACAAAAAAAACAGCTATTAAATTAACATTAAAATATTGTAATAAAATAGTATATTATTCAATAAGTGGTAAAGAAGGCAATAACTCACGCGGATGATTTTGCGACACGAGACGTTAGTCAGTGGCGTAATCATCAAATGAGTTATTGTCCTTTACCACGAAGTTGAATACTATGCTTTATCTATGACTATAACATTTTCTGTTGAAAAAAATTTTTAATTTTACGATGTTAAATTTTTAATTTATTTGACATTTGTTTAAAAGAAAACAAGATAGGTATTATGATCCCTTACGGTTGCTATGAAAATACGATAATCTGTGAGTTATTATAACTCACGCTTGTAACTCACGCATCCTAGTCATTTATACAATTATTCATCAAAATTCATTGAATAAAGACTATATAATCAATCGGAGTAGATAAAATTATTTAAAAGCTTTAAATGCATATTATTTTGTTACTATTGGAAACAAGGTTTTAATTACAACACGTTTTCTTAATTAATCCAATGAACAGTTTTTGATTATGAAGTTTCTAATTTTGCCACAAAATAATTTAGTAACATAAGTTAGTTCGTTCGCGCGCTTCTGTAAAAGGTTCTAAAGGATCTGGATCAAAGGTTAGATTGATTGATATGATTATTTAAACAACGATTTAATGAAACAAATATTTAATAATATTAGCTTTTAGAATACACATTATAAACAAAGGCTTTTACAACAACCCAGTTTCTACCAACAAATATGGCTTTATGTTTTATTTAGGAATTCTTCAACTTCAGTCTTCTTGGGAGGTATTTTATTTTAATATGTCCGTTGAAATGTGTTTTTATTAAATGTTTCTGTTCCTCCGTCCATCTTTGGCATACATGTACAGGGTGTCCCATTTTCAACACTTGTATATCGTATCTCCGTAATTGTTAGTGCAATCAAAAAAGTAATATAGGGGCAACGTGTTCTTTTGGGTCACACTTAAAATAATAAAATAAAAATTTGAAGATGTTTCCTCGCTTAAAAGATACGAGGAAAATAAAAAAAATTGTCAATGAATTTTTTTTTAAGTTTTGTGTTCTAATAGCTTCTGTTTCATGGTTTATTGCGATTTAAAGTAATGGAGTTTAAATAAATCGCCTAGGAAACCAATAACTCTTTATGTTCCATTTTAAAAAATGAGGTTAGGTCCGATTACTTTTTACCTGAACTCGTATCCTCATTTTTGAACCGGTATATTATTCAAACACTATAAAGAAACGTGAATTAATTGTTAATCAGAACTTTAATTGTTAAATCGGTTACAGAAAACAAAAACCTGGAAATCAGCTATTTTTAATTATCAACTTACTCATACCTAAAAATGGTAAATTATACACAAAAATTATTTTATACTGAATTGGGTAATTACATTTTAAAATTAATATTTCTATTCGATGAATTGGCTTTACTAAACCAGTCTGTAATAATGGTTTCTTTTAATTAGTATAAGATTTAAATAATTAAGTGAATTGTTTACTTCCTGTTCAAATGTAAGCGATAACCTGCTGTGATAGTAATATATTAGGAGATATTCCATTAGATCAATTAATTAAAGATATTCCTCCCCAGTTGACAATTCCGCCAACGTTTATTAAAAAATATGTTGAGGGTTTATTTTTAATAATTGACAAAAATATATTGACTTACCTTATACTAAATGCAACAACTATCATTAAATTGGGAAAACAAAATTTTAAGTATAATCCAAAAACAGCACATGACAGATACCCTATAAGTGTCGTAAATCGGACATCTGAACTATGTATGAAAAGCTTTTTAATGTACCACATTTTTATTTTCACCGTCGCGACGTACGAAAGGTGACCTTCTTGTTTTCAATCCGATGCGCGTTTTCGTAATAAATAGAAAATGTTTCTCTGGAAAATAATAACTATAACGTTAATATGACAATTTTTTAAGCGAAAACCGTGCATTGGATTAAAATCAATCAATCAATGGATCAAATGTGCTAAGATATTGATGGGAGCGTTGTTTTGTCTATAAACCAGATAAAGCTCTAGAACTTAAAAGTATCGATGGTAACAGTTAAATTAAAAGTCTTAATTTAATCAAATTACTTAAAACTCGAATAGTCTTGGCTTGCACTTTATATTGAATTCATATTGGATACTTGAGAGTTTTGAACAAAATAATTTTGTTTTAGCATTTTTAGATCTCTCAAGCCTTTGATTATGTGGCACATCTCCTAAATAAATTGAAAACATTTTATAATTTTGATGAAGCTAGTATTGCGCTCATCAGATCATACTTAAGCAATAGAAAAAATAAACAGTCAATGTTGTATTTTCTGATAATCGCTTCTTGCGTAATGGAGTACCTCAAGGTTCAATTTTTGGGCCTTTATTATTTCTTATATATGTTAATGATTTACATTTACATTTCTAAAATGAATCGTCCATTATTCAATACGCAGATGACACGGCGATATTAATTAAAAAATTCTTACATTGCTCTACTAAAAATCTTATACTAATATAAAGACAATAAAACTTTTATTTACACTTCGACCACATAATTTTCAGAATAAGAACTCTAAAAAAATTTTAGAAATAAATCTTGATCTTAAACTACAATTCACAGACCGTATAAGTCAATTGACCAGAAAATTTAACAGTGACATACATATTTTAATGCGTTTAGAAGACAGTGTTTCATCAAAAAATGTCTCAAAATGATATACTTCGGATTAATTCATACTCATTTAAATTACTATAGTATCATTTAAGCAAATTGTTATAGATCAAACTGAATATTCTCGTTGCAACGTAAAGCTCTATGTGTTTAGGAACAATCGCTTTTAGATAAGGTTGTAAGCCAATTTTATTAAATTAATAATTATGGCTTTTCTGCCGTTACTGTTTATTTTTAATTGCATCACTTATGCTAAAAAAATATGTAAAAGTTTTACATACAAATCAGATGTTCATAATTATTACACGAGTAATTGTGATAAAATAGAAAAATAATTGTATAGATTAAGTGTAAACATTAAACTACCATCACATATACGTGATTTAACTATTAAACAACTCAAACAGGAAATACAAAATTATTTATTAACTTAAAGGCTTTTTAGTCACTATCGGAATTTCTTAATTGTAGAAAAGAAGAAATGATAAGTTAATTATGTATCATAATTGTTTGACGGATGTAAATACATCTTGTGTAGAAACAAATACAAATGGTAAATACCGTTTAACTTATATAAAAGTACCTTTGATGAGCCCGAAGGGACTGGAAAACGTTGTGGGGCTCATGAAAGAACTCTAAATATATTTTTCTGTATATAGTAATCGGGCTCCACAGCGTTCTGTATTTAAGCGCGGGGTACTGGAATCAACAGCGGCCTGTTAACGTATCGGGCTCAACAAGATACCGTCTATAACTATATATATAAAACACTAATTAAATCTGAATATACAGGGTGTCCTATAAAAAGGATCTTTTACACACGCCTACCGCATATTCCTAAGACCAAAAATAAACCGATTTAAGTAAACTTATATTAGTCCAAAGTCGCTTAGTTTAGGAGCTGTACGGCCTTTAAAATTAAAATTTAAAATCGATTTTTTTATTATAAATTTAAAACGGCGTATGCGATTTTAATAAGATTTAGCGTGGTAAGATAGTATTATTATTAAACGAATGTTTTGAAAAAATTTACAGAAAATACTAGTACCGGAAGTGAATGAAACACGCATGACCATTATAAAAAAATAACATAATTTTTTTGCTGTCTGTAGTAGTCACCTACAAAATAATTTTATTGATAGAGAAACACTTATCTGACTACCCCTAAATAGATATGTTCTTTTTTCTGTTATAAAGCCGACCTTTTTGCTTTTCCACCAGAGTGGTAACTCGTAAAAGATCTTCTGAAACCTCAAATCCCACCACAAGGTCTTATCTGACTACCCCTAAATATATATGTATTTTCTTTCTTAGTAAGAACCAACTTTACGTATTTGTAAAGACCAACTCACAGACTATTTCAAACGTTGTTGACATCCTGGTGTCATCAGGCCCGTTTCTACGATTATCACTAACCAATCCAATTCTGGTTTCTTCTGTAAGAATACTACTGTTCTAAAAGCCGACCTTTCTGCTTTTTCTACCAGAGTGGGAACTCGTAAAGATCTTCTGGAACCTAAATCCCACCACAAAGTCCTTCTTGGGATGATAGAGGTTGAAGTAACACAACTAAAAAATACCTACGAAGTGAACTCTTAAGACTAGAGTGAAGCATTTCTATTTACATTAAAGCAAATAACAATCATCCTTTTCATTTGACACTCGAGGACACCCAGAACGCAGTCTTTGTTTCACAAACCAGCATCATGTAATGTAATAATTTTTGAACAAGAAATTTCACGAGATTATTATAAAAATCATTTGGCGACAAATGACACATAACTAGCAGATTTCTTCAATACTTGAATTTTCTGCGATATTAGAGAAAAATAAGAAAAATGTAAATTATTCGACATCTCCCATCACGTCTACGTCACATGAAATTTAGAACTTTAATCGCAAATTTCTAGAAAACCACACAGAAGAAACCCCCAAAATTATTGACATTTTTACAAACAATTTTTTATCTATCCGTTGATACTTACTAATGAATCCATAATCCTTAAAAATTGTTTTTAAATATTTTCACCTCGATCATTTTGCCACCATTTCTGACACCGTGTCACTTTTTTGTTTAAATGTTTATCTTTTATGGTTTTACTATTTGACAATTTTATCAGTCCGATTTTCTTTTATTTAAGTAATCTTTACACGAATATGGCGTTTGATATTAGCCGTCAAGTTTGTTAATTAAATATTGTAGGTAACTGGCAATAATTATGTTATTTTATTAGTGATATAACCTAGTTTTTAAATATTTGTTGTATTAACATTTGTTTCTTGTAAGTAATTAACTTTTGTAAGTTATACTTTTATATAATTTTTACAGTTTACTCCTACATCTGATGATGATGATGTAGTCAAATATAAAATATAAAAATTTTTAAGTATCGGTAAGGCAATAAAACTATCTTTTATCCTCTTGATACTGATTATTATATCAATCAATACAATAATTGAAGATAACCATACCAAAAGTATCGGCATATATTCAAATATACACAGAACACCCTTCCTTTATAACGGGTGTTTAAATAAAAAATTGGATTGGGTAGGTCTTGGATTTTCTTTGACATTAGGTAATGTTTTAACAAAGTAGTCAGATTACAAAGTTTAGGTTAGATTTTGATGTATCTAAAAAGTAGGTATTCATTTTTAGATTATATTTACTTCATCGTTTTAATGAAAATAAAGTTCAGTTTTAATTTATACACTCGTTGTTCACTATTTAAATTTATGTTTAGCTTCCTACTAGCAAACAATCAAAGGACAAAATGACATTTTTAAAAAACCTAAGCTGCACATGCGTCGATACAGGTACTGGCGTTATCAATGTAATGGTATTACTGATAAACATAGTGCCACCAAAGAAGATACTTGCGTTATTATTTTCTGATGTACGAAAATAACGTATCGTCATTGTATGAATGAGACATAAATATGTGTAAAATAAAGAGGAGGATGTATGTATTATATGCGTTATGAATAAAGTTACTCAATTTACTTCAATTTCATTTTATTCGTTCTGTCAAATGTCGGTCGTTGCCATTCTTGCTTTATTCTGTATTTTTTATTATTAATTGCTGTTACTTGTTACTTTTAAGGTTAGTATTTCAACTGACAACCACATATCTTGCCAATACTGTTTTAGTTACTTTGTAATTTTAACCAGTAACTAAATAGTAAATGCTCAAATTGACTTAGAAGTTTTAATATTGAATCATACGCACATACTTATGACGCAGGAATAATCTTTCCTGTCAAGAAGTTTATTTTGTGAATTTACTTCATAATCTTGAGGCATTAGGAATATTTGAGATAAAATTCGGGCGGATTTCTTGACTTTAATGTGTTAAGTCAACCCACAGAAATAAACCAAATATTATGGTTATCGTTGGTTTGTCATACACTGCGTGTTGATTCAAATATGGTATACGTAAAAGTATTGACCACGAAACCTTTAAAACTACATGAATTTACTTCAACAAGTTAAAGTCCAGAAAAAATCTTAATTTGATTTCATTTAGATTATTATGGATTGAGAATGTTATGGTTGTGATGATACTGTAGGCTAATTTGGTACGATATCGTATTGCAATGAATAAGACTTTGAAACGACCCCACGATTGGGTTAACCATTAAATACGATGATTAAGCCTGCAATTCTGTGTACAAATCGTAGCGATAGTATGATGATCGTAGCGTACAAATTTTCAATTTTGTGTGTTGCTGTAAGCTACTGATTCTCTATATGTACCCATTCAGTTCCTCGTAAATTCTTACAAGAATTTGACATCACGCTATTGGCTAACTAGGAGACTCTCACCTGCCATATGCAACAAACCATTCTTGGTCCTACAATTATGTTACATAAGGTTTTCTTCTTGACACTATGTAAATATCAGCAATATTAACGAACGATACGAAGCTAATTTAAAATGATTGGAAATGGTATTTATTTAATGGCCCTTTTTTGTCGTCATTGGTTCACTTTAATTTTGGGTTACGGTCATGATGATAATTGTTCCCTCACAATTGTGTCCTTCAAAAAATTAACCAAAAGTTCACTTTAACCAGAGATTAAAAAAACTGCTTCTTAATGTAAACAAATTCTGAAGTCAAATGAGTAACTCTTTCTCAAAAAATTCAAAAAAAAAGACTCTATTTTTTACTGACATGGTTTCTCATCAAAAAAGAGGCAATGTTAATGTGATTTATTAAATAAAAATTTGATGATGATATGGAGATCTTCTTTCTTGGCAAACAAATTCAAAAAATTGGCATGCAATGTTACATCTGACTCTTTTCTCGTAAATTCTTAATTTTATCACAGCGATTTAGGTCCGCTCTGCAAGGAGAAACTTGCCGTACGTAGTTTGAATTATTTAAACAGTGCAGTTTTTATATGTTGTTAATTTAACTATTGGTCCCAATCAGCAACATTTTTCTTTTGAGCGGTAGAAGTTTTCTTTATTATAAAACGGGGGTAGTATCACAAAAAGCTTGTTTCTATTTACTTTATGTGGAACATATTGCAATGTCAAAGCTGCTGTATTTGATGTTTATTTTAATTTTTAATTTTGCTGCCTAAAATAATGGTTTATTTTACTAAATCAATACTCAATTTTAATTTTCTAATAATTATTTGTAACCGTTACTAGAGTAACAGCTCAGCCTTATAAGTAAAATGGAATCACCAATTCCTATTACTTCGTTAATTTAAAACACGACCTAATTCACAAAGGATTGATTTGCAAGTGTGTGGTAAAATTTATTTTACCAAATGCGCGCCAATTTTGATTTTAATTACCACGTGGTACTTGCGCTCGCCTAATGTTAAAGTGAATTAACAGTAATTACATGCGACAAACTTTCTCACAAACTAAACTTAAGTTATTTACAAATAACTAACCTTGGTCAAACGATTTTGAGGTAGCGCAAATATTTATTTCTTCGTTGACTTTCCTTTGGACTCTTTTTTTTGGGTTAACGTTTGTTGGACCTGATGATCTTTGCTTTTATTGACGAGATTTTCAACTAATTACTCATGCACAAATGTTGAAAACGTAGAATCCTTTTTGATTTTTACGATGCACTTATATAGTGCTGTAGCGTTTAATTGGGTATTTGTTTGTTCTTCAAACATTTAATTATAATTACTACTAAATTCAAAGCTCTAATTTTATTTTAACACTTATTCGTGTTGCTTTACGTGAAGACGTTTATTCGTGACACTAGTTTTATTCAAAATTGTATTTGTTTACGTTATAACGTCACGTTATCTTTGCTTTTTCTCTAAATTTTTATGACGCAATTGACTTTTATTACGGACGTTTTTAAGAAGAAAGACGCTTGTGTTTGCACTTCCTTATATTAATTTTGTAAATTTTGATTCGTCTTTTGATTTTAACTGCCATATTAACTGCCGTTTCAAATAAGGAGGTGAATAACTGCTTGTTTTACGCCATCTAATGAAACTATCGTTTGAAACTCCTTCTAATTTTGTTAGGATCTGTTATTTTCTAATTAATTAAATCTGCATTAATTAACTTTGCACAACCATTCTTCGTGGAATAAATTCTCCTTGCTCATTCTGTGGTTTCTCAAACAACGGTTGTTTAAGAATAACGTCACCCCTTTGAAATCATATTTGAAAGCCAAGACTACTAGGCACATAAATTAGTATAGTAACAATAAAAGCAGGGTAGCCAAAACAAAAACGTCGGATACGCTAGATACAGTTAATGTTTGTATAAAAGATTAAAGTATATATTAAAAGCAAGTAAATGGATAGAAGAATTTTATATCTCAAGTTCAGTTTAATAACACCTATCTTCAGTTTTTACACAAGTTTAAATTGTAATAAATTAATTTATAAAATTACAATCTATAGCAATCATAACACAAAAATTCCGCTTTTTAGTATTCGAATAAAACGCATTTAATAAATAATTTCATTTCCTGTCACTTCTTCTTTTATAAAATCCATTAAGAGTGTAAAGCTGTAAGCGTTTGAGTTTTAAGTAAAATTCCATCAAAAATGTCTGTGTAAGAAATAATGAAACTCGAAATAAAATAAGACCATTTTAAATTTTTTCTTTCATTTTGAAAGTCTCTCCAAAATTCTGATCCACGCGTCGTCAAATTTATATTGGCATTAAACATTTGTACATTTAGGGCTGGCTTTGTTTGTTCATTGATCATTTATTTTAGAAACCCCTTGGGCACAGCTACGATTTAAACGCCTCCGTATACTATAAATGCTGAATTTAACTTTGTTGAATGGTCGGTCGGAAATCTGATTATGTTAGTGAAATTGTTTTCTTGTTAATTGCACAGTAAAGATAACATAGTTAGAAGTTCTCGCCGTCTTCATTTAATTTACTACGAGCTGATTGTTTCTGGATGTAAAGCCACGACTGAAATAAATCATATTTAATGCGTAACTAATGCTTTTCGCTTTATTTATTAATTCCGAACAGATCATGATTATGATCATTTTTAATTTCAAGCATAAATTTAAATTGATTTACTTTTAGCGACGAAAAAAAAATTAAATTAATTTGTAATTCTATTATTAAAATCTGTTGTTAAAATGTAAAACCAATTAACCGTGTTTTATGGGCTAATGTCTTTCTCCTTTTCATTTAAAAAACTCGATGCATAATTTAAATTACAAAGAAAACCCTTCATAATAGTGTTAAACATTTAAATCAATTTTATATAGCTTAGAGGAATTTAAGAGTTACGAGGACTCGGAATATTATACTTCTAACCAAAAAAACTAAGTATAATTATGAAGTGTTTGGAGCTATAATCAAGTGGGTTATTACACACAGTTGTTGTTAATCATGCAGATAATCAAATGAAAATCTTAGTTTATGTATGAATCATCTACGTTAATACATAGAGTATGGTGTGATATGACGATTACAAAATGTTAGTTTTCCTGAGTTGTTATAGATGGAATAAGAGTGTTCTACTGTTCTCACGATAAATAATACTCGTCAGTAACACAATTTGAGAGACAAATAAACAATTAAATATAGCAAATAAAACTTAAAGTACTGGAGAGTGTGACAGAAATGAGAGAGACTGCCGCATATGATTACGTGCGTTAGAAACAACAATAATTAAAGCTCGCAGTGTGTGTTGAATTTCAGTTAAGCTTTTTAGTTACACCCAAATTAAAATTAGCGTTTCAATTGAGGAATTGGTTACTAAGAAAGCTCGACATGCCACCACATCCTTACACCCAGTGACTTAAAACTAGCTTAAACTCAGAATAAAAAAAGTAAGTACCTCCCCGCCAGCCAGCTTTAAAAGTCTTTGTATTAGCTTAAACCACTCTATGTAAAATCGCCCAAGCTTTTATGAAGCTGGTTAAAGAAACAAACTAAACGTTGGTGAGGTGGAGTCTACCCCGAATAAAAATTTACTTAAATGCTAGAATTGAAACCGTTCAATGTCACATGTGCGTGAGCTTCATACGCATTAATATTGAATAGGTTACTTAAACATTAAAACTTAGTTGTCTGTGGTATGCAGTTCCGAGAATAAAAGTTCCTGCTAGCGACAGGATTCCTTTAGGGGAGGTATGCAACGAAGAACGGAAGGCAAATATGTTCTCTCAAAGCAGCAAGTGTGCAGCATGTACGACCCCTGCAGTCTGTAGAGTTCACCGGCTGGTTGCAGCTTAATTAATTCAAGTTTATAGGAAACCGGGCTTAATTAGCCATTCCAGCACCCATGAGTTATCTAGGTGTAATACACGATGAGAATATAAGGTCTTGCACGTGCCCAGCATACGTCGTAATTAGAACTAACACAACCACGAGATAACAAAAAAAAGGAAAAGTGCGGTGAATGCGGTCGGATTTAAATTTAAACACCAATTCGACTTGGAATGATTAAAGCACACATTAATAATTTATGTGTAAAATTTTAACTTCAGAGGCACGCCAAACACCCAAGTAGATGAAAGTAGAAAATGTCCGCTCATAGTCCCCGAACTTTGTTAATTAAAAGAAATCCATCAATGGAAAATTCGCAACATAGGCGCAAATTCAACTTTTGTCGTAAATGTTTTAAGAAGGCTCTTGACATACGTTCCCTATTTTGGAAATAAACCCGTAACAATCTTCTCTTTGGCCTTATAACTACAATCGCTTTCTTGATATGAAACTTGTAAATTGGTGGACTTTTGTTGTTTTCTTCGCTACTTTAAGGTTGTCACATTAACACGATGAATCGATGTACCTGGCTCATAATTAGTTGTAGATCTTTTTATACACCAGTGGAAATTGTACAATAGAATCAGCCCCTGAAAATGTTTGTAAGGAGTGAAAAACATGTCATCTGATCCAAAATCAAAAAGACAAAAATTAGAAATTGGCTTTAAGAAATTCGTCAAAGTTAACAGAGCGTCAAACATTGACTTGCTGATTAACTTCAGTCCTCGTTTATCGGAGAGTTCAATTTAATGGGATACTTTCTAGTACCTACCTTTTGAAACTACTATTACTGATCTGAATAGTTTTCAAAATGCACACAAACATAATCAACTATGTATTAAAAAAGGCTTTTGACAATTAACTTTAACATATTTTATTGCATTTGAAACATCTACATAGTAAAAATAAATATCCTAAAATCTAAACAATGTTAATAAAGGTTGTCATTAAACTACAATTATCGACCACACGTGATTCTAATTACAATTTTTAACTATCCTAAAACACAAAAAAAAATAAAATATTTTAAAGCTTAAACTAACGCGGTCAATAAAAAGTGTAATTGACCTTATTTGTCACAATATAAATTGCATTAGGAGCAGTCTTGGATTGTTTTAAATAATTTAATTTACGCATACACAATTAAAGAGCACAAAGGGTCCAACTCAATCGTTAAACAAATGCGCTTTTTCGATAAAATAGTACGCAAAATTATTATAAGTACCTTTACTATCGAGCCGACGGTAACCATGTGCTGCAGGAAGCGAAAGAATCCAATCGAAGCATACAGGTAGATAAGGAAACGGTCTTGTTTTAACACGGTCGGCAACTTCAAATTTCGAAAGTCGGCAAGCGGAAATTCGTAATAATTTTTTGTGACGTCGGTACAGGCGTGTCGTTATCGATATTTCTTTACTAAATACCAAACAAGCAAGTCGTCACGATGGAAACGACTTGTGTGCGAAAGTAGTGCTAGAAATTGTACAAAAGCGGCAAGTGAATACTGAGTAAAAATACTAAATTCCCAGTTATTTTCAACATAACATAATATTTCGGAATAAAGATTACTTAAACCGCGTTTAGCAAAACAGAGTAACTACTTTTTATCTAACTCTAAATCCGAAAATGTTTATTTTTTAGCAGCACAATGCGTGCTACACTCACATGTTAGCTTTATGAGGACTGGTTGACAACTGGCAAAAAAGCAAAAGCGATGTGTTATACGAAAACGAATATACTTGGGGCAAATCTACAACAAGAATGGCAACGAAGGTTACAGTAAAAACACGTGGATTTAATAATATCAGAAGTGAAAGCTCATATTAATACACGTGTTTTTCCTCAAACCATTCGTAGATATATCAACAATTCACACACTTTAATGATCGGTTGTTAGAAACAAAGTTATGCAAGATAATAAAAAGTTTTGCTTCCATAAACTGTTTTGAACATGAACAAAAACTTATCAAACTAAGCACTGATACTTTTGCAGCTATAAGTTATAAGATCACAATTTAAATAACACATTTTCAATGAAAACATTTAACGATTAGATCACGCCTAAACTACTTTTGTATGAAGGAAAAGCAAAAATAACAGTTTTCAGTTTGTATTTGATTTTTAAAGCAGATAATTGAATAATATAAAAAATTCTACTAAGGCATCTGAGACATCAGCTAATAAGAAAACTATCAATCACAATAAAAACAAATACTTAACCACCAAGGAAGTAGAGGCATTAACTTTCTACCTGTTTAAATTAAGAGACTGACATAAGATTTTTAACTCGGACTAATTTGGTACGGTAGCAAGCAAAGAACTACTTAATGGTAAGACATAGGTCATAATCTTGTTTTGAAATGGTGTAACCAATAACTAAGAGGTTGATGGTTATTACATGCTTGTCAAGTACAATGTTTGTTGCCAAATTGATACTGTTTTTAAGATTTCCGAGTTTACCTACAGCTACTCTGTTAACATACATTACTTTATTCTGTAGCAGAATATTGTGTTCCTGTCTGGTTGAATAGTTATAATAAAAATAGATGCCCAGTTGAATTGCACTATGTGGGTTTCCATACTTCTCGATTGGCTTCCTGTTCTTTGTAATATTACTCCATCAACCATTTGTCGAAAAAACTGCGTTAAAACAAGAATAAAATAAATCAACAAAAACTTACCAATTTAGAATGACATTGAGAACCCTCCTGCTAAAAGACTTAAATCTCGAAGTCCTATATGGTTGCAAGACTCTTAACTACGGCTTTTCTCTGAAGTTGAAGAATGGAAAACATTATGGTCAGGAGTTGATGTTTTTAATAAACATATCATTAATGATGATCCAACAATAGAAGTCCCGGGCTTTGATCATAAAGAAAAATTTGGTCCAAAAGTAAATCGCATAGAACATGATATTTAAATGCAACTCTATGTTATTTAAATGAAGTGCAATTCTAATCAAATTATAGTTGTGAAACAAACCAAGAAACCGTTCCATATATTGTAGAGGATTGTCAATCAACAAAAAGTTTAAAGGAGGGTTCCAAACATTCCATAATTGAACGGATGAAGCTATATTATAACACGAATCTAAGGACATCTAAAAGTTCAGCAATATTTTGTATTCTCTCTCCTGATTATCCGTTTTCCATTATTTTGTTTTGCTATTTCTTTAACCTACTATTTTTTATTGTCGTGACTGACGCTTGGACCGGTCTATTAAATCTCGTCATGCAATGGCTGTGCTGTTATATTTTATGTTTTTATTTACCATCCTATAAAGTTTACACACTTAATTAATATTATTACATATGAATACTAAGGTGAGTAAGGATTGGCATGTTTAGGTTTTCCTAAGCAGAAGCAAATGCTTTGCCAAGAGGAACCAATCACTATTTTCGGTTTCGTCACCACACTATACAGGTTTTACTGATCTTCTGAAGCACCATACATAACACTTACATGCAATGCAATATTTAAAATGTACCATACGAATAAATAAATAAATAAACTACGTAGTTACATCATTCCTCTATTATCCATGATTAGGTAATATAGATTTGAGGTCAAATAATGCGTACAGTATGGAAAAAGTTAGAAAATACAAGAATAATGCCTAGAAGAACTACTGTAATTCAGTACAAGACACTAAGGACATTCCCACTTCTAAACAAAATTGTGTCAAACAAGCCACAAACCACCAACCTCAAGATAATATATTTTCAGGTTTTTTTAATGATGACTAAGCTAGAACACTTTATCAAAAAGCAGCTGAGATTTTAATAAGAATAATAAAGTATAAAGACACGTCCGTGAAGTTAGCACACCTACAAAGTACTAACAAAAATTTTGTACTCGATCTTTAGTGGTTCTTAGTGCATCTAAAAAAATTATCTCCTTCAACTGTTGTAAAAAATTAAAAATTAAAAGAAATTGTGCCAACTTTACGATTGATGAGAAGCACTATTAAAATTTTATTTTTATAAGAAACGTAGTTGGCAACTAATATTAAACAAAAAAATATTTGTGTTTCTTTGAGGTTATATAATTTGTCTACACACAGTTATCTATTCTTTTATTTTTAGTGCGTATTAAAATTAGTACATTGCTTTAATACCTTTATATTTATATTTTAAATTTGATGTTGTTATGGTTTTATATGCATTTTGTCAATTTGTGATTACAAATTTGCGACTTGAAGTAAGTGAAAGTAACCAAAAATTAAATGTGTGAATAATTCTCATGACTTACTCCTTCTGCAGATTGAGTGATTTTACAGGAATTAGTGGGTGGGCGTTGGCTACCACTACAGGCTCAAAGGTCAACTCTTTACTCAACCATGACCAGTGGTATTAATCGGATCGTGGGCTTATAAAATAATGTTAAATAAATAATAATTAAAAAAAAATTTGATGTAGATTTAATATATAGCTATTTTTAAAAATAATAAAATAATGTAACTTTGGTTTGTGTAAAATTTGTTTCTGAATATGTTAGTTTGAGGTTATAACTAGCTTGTTTTTGAAATAAAACTAGATTCAACATTTAATTTAATTGATTAAAGATCTAGTATAGTTTATTTAGTATTACAACATAACATTGTATATTACTATAGATTTTCGTGGTATTCCCACCGTATACTAACGCTGTACAGTTCTTAAACAACAATGTTACGTAACAATACCAGTAGTACCAAATAAAACAAGCATGTAATTGATAATTATATACCAATCAGTTTTTCTTATAGAATCCTATCACATGTAATAAAGAAAAGATTAAAGAAAGAAAGCGGAAATGATAGGACAGGTTTTCTTAAGGAATAATATTAAAGAAAATGAAAAAGAAAGTTATTACAGATACATACACTGTTAATAAACTCCAAGCAAGTATATGATAAAATTAAAAAGATACATGATACAAAGAAGCTTTAAAGCTTTAAACATAAGCCAATAGAGTTGGTTAAGCAAGCACTAATGGAGACATTAGCGCAAATAAGAACAAATATCAAGGAGCATTAATATCAGCAGATTTAAAACAAGGAAACCATATGTCACCGGAATTTATTTAATGCTATGCTCAAACTTACCATCAGAGAGGCAAATTAATACAAAAATATGACATCTTACAACACTCCTTATCAGTTATCAGTGTTTGGTCTTTGCGGATAATTTAATATTAATGACAAAAACCTAACAGAACTAAAAGAATTGGTAAGAAAGTTAGAAGACAAAACAAAGTGACCAAACTAATTATCAATGAAGAAAAAGACAAAGTATTGTTAAATACAAAGGAGAAGAGTGAAATTAGAGATTTAAACATGTGAACAGGGCAGTGTACCTAGAAGTACACTTAAATGAGAGAAGATAGAAAAACGTATAGTGATGGGTTACGTATGCAAGGTTCACTCCAAAACATTTTATGCAACCAAAACACCTTGCGGTTCCATAAAACAATTATACAGAACGATAATAGGGCCAGTTATATTATATGCTAGTAAATGTGGGTTTTTACCCAAAAAACATTATAATAAATTTGGAGTGGGGGGAGAAGAAAATGTTGTTTGGAGAAATACAAAAGCAACGAGAATGGAGAAAATGCAAGCAGAACTATCACCAAACAATCTAAAGAACAGGAATAATAACAATAAGTACAACGAAACGAAGCTCCGATGGCTGGGACGTATATGGAGAATGGAAGAACATAATCAGATAAGAAAAATATACACGATGAAGTTTGGCAGGAGGAACCGACGGCGACGACCAAACATGACATGGTGGGGAAAACGTGCAAAGGTACAGTTTAACGGTCTGGAAACCATTACTAAAGACAAGACGTTATTAACCCTGCATCACTCGCGCTATGAGAGTTCTCTCACGCTCCCTAAGAATTTGAAATTTTACGAAGAGTTATTCGACTATGGCGTTACCCCACTTCTAGCTGACTTTGTAACCGTCTTTAACAATATGCTTTAGTGCGTGCGTGATTTAGTACATATTTGTATTATACATCTGTTGTTGTCAATTCCTTGCAAGTCAATGTAATTTCTCTCATCACGCGAGTTTTAGCGTAGCATACAATTTATTTGATTGAAATAAATATTAGTAAGAAAATTAGTTTTTAGGTTATACATGTTCACTACAGCAGCGATATTTTTAGATTGTAAACGTGGTAGGGGCCGAAAATTAGTAAATTAGCGAATATTCTAAATAAAAGAAAGGAAAGAGGAGAAATGTTAGCTAATATACCATGGACAGGACAAAAGTACCTCAAGAAGATGAAGAAAGTTATGGGAAGACAATAGACGGGGCGACATCGAAAGTGATGCTCCCAGTGAACATGGCGAACACTATACGGATTCCAGAACAATCTGATGCAGAAATTGAAGAATTCTGTTCCTGAGATTGACGGTAACTATCTAGTATATAAATCCCTCTGGTAAAGACAAAGTAACACATTGGATGGCTCATCTCGACTAATGTACAGATCTAGAAAAATATTACATTGAATCATCTTCCTGGAGTCAAAAAATATTGCAAGAAATTCCAAAAACTGTGGAAACATGTTGGAGGTTGTTTATTACAGAAGAAATTATTGAACAAATCCGTAGAGATTTACAAACATCTACCTAGCCAAATACGAAGTAACTATTCGAGAAGAAGGGTGCCAAGATACAGACACTACAGAAATATATGCTTTCCAAAATGGACTTCTATATTTAGCAGAATGCAGGCTCAATGTAAACACTAAAGAACTTTAGAGTGATTCGATATTTGCACCTGCTGGTTTCAAGTTGACAATGTCAGAGAAAGTTCATCTTTTAGGAAGAGCAATACGGTTGACAATGTCAATGACAAAAGCGATAGAAAGAAATTCGATAATTTAGCTCCCCATTCGAGAAATATTTGAGCAAGTTGTATCTAAATGTCAAGTGAACTACCAAGTTGGAAGTATTGCTGGTGGACGAGATGTTAGAAAGCTTTTACAGAGGACGATGTATTTCGTCAATATATAGCAAATAAGCCGGCGAAATACTGGCATCAAAATATACTTTCTGGTAGATTCTGGGATTTTACACCTGTAATATGGAGATATATCTTGGGAAGGCAACCGGATGGACCTTTTACCATGTGACAACTCTGCATTTGCAGTTGTAATGCCTGCAAATCGTATGAATACAGGTAGAAACATCTATGAATAATTATTTACATCGGTGCCGTTAGCAAAATCAATTTGTTAGCTAAGAAAAACAACTATTGTTGGCACCTAGAAAGAAACGAAATTATAAATATTCATAAATATGAAGAGACCTACACCTAGTAGCATGTTTGGTTTCCAGAGAGATGCCGTATTGGTTCTTCAAGCCTAAACCACAGAAAAAACATGTGATGTTGTCATTTTGTTGAGACTACATAGATCCTCAATCTGGAGAACTACAAAAACCTGAAGTAATCACATTCTATAGCGACCAAAGGGGCGTTGACGTAGTGGTTGAGTTGAAATCAAGCACTATTCTGTTGCCAGATTTAGTTGTCGATGGCCCCTTCAATTTTTACAATTTTGGACGTCGCTGCTGTAAACTCCGTCTTGTGTGTAAGTAATACCGGGATCATTGAAGAACGTGGTTATCTAAATAAACTGGGGGAATCTTTGATCAAACCACTATTGATTCGACGTTCTTCAATCAGGTCTCTGCCAATTAAAATTCGTACCATGTTGAAAAGACTACTTGAATTTACCTCAGATTGAAGCACAGTCGATGATCAGGATTTTGTAAATTTTGTCCCAGAAGGAAGAATAGGAAATCAAAAACGATGCGTTAACACATTCGCTGTATTTGCACAGAACATACGACATTTACATGTCCAACATGTTCTGGAGTAAACGATAATAGTGATTGATTATTTTTATTAATTGTATCTCAGTATATTAACAAAAATTTAATTTTAGATTGTATTACGATTAAACTACACAATATCTTAAGTAACTTCGTTTTATTTTCTGCAAAGAAACAACATCTTTAAACAGAAACTTGAAATGATCATTGTGTGAGAGAAACTCTCACGCGCAGTGCTCGGCGTAATTTAATAAGGCGCAGTGATGCAGGGTTAAAAAACGAATTAAAGCCATATGCTAGCAGGTTTAAAGTGCCATAATAATAAATAAGTTCTCGATTACAGAAGAAATTGCGTTGTTTCAATACCCTTGAATTGACGTGCAGATACTCAAAGCAGTTATAGTGAACGCCATTCGATGCAGCTGTGATCGCTGTTCCTGTTATACATTGGCTTGGTCTAAAAGTGTCGATTGAGAAATTGTTAGCAGCGTATAAACGAAATTTAAATTGGTCAACGCTGCGCTTGTTTTTATATGCACTACAGATATGTCGGCACTAGTGTCGAATTAAAATTGCATTTCTGTAGTCTTATAGATTCAATAAAGGCGGCCTTTAAGGTCCGTCTTTGACGTCTCATCTAGTGACGGTCTTTCTAGTTTTACTGTTTAAAAAACGCGCAGGTTGAGTGCATCTATTGGCGGTTTCCAAATTGATAGTGGTAAAACAAACACCTGGTGATGCAATTTTAAACGGAAGTAGAGAAGATTCTTTTCGGTTCATTACTCGATAATTTTGGCCAGGCTCTTTGACTTTTCGTTTAGAGCTGAGATAAATGTATGGATTGATAGGCAATCCGATGTGCTATCGTACTTACTTGAGGAGGAAGTGAGGGGTATCGCTTGAACACCCACCGTCGTTAATTTTTCTAATTTTGTGTACGCAATGCTTACCATTCGTAAAACGTGCTATTAACTCTTTCTTTAAGCCGCGTATTTATCAGGTGCCGACATTAAAATGACACTTGCTGTAGCATTGTACTATCTAATGCATGTAATATTTAATACTATAGGTCTTAATTGCGTATAGAACTTTGCTTTCACTTAAACCAATCCACTATTACTTTATTTACCTGCCAAAAGTAATAACTTTACTTTTTATTTAACAACATTACTAGTTGCATTTTTACCTTCGATGTTGCTTTAGTCCTTTGTAGCTGAACAGTATAAAGATCTATAGACATCCACTAAGCACTGCTAATGCCTTATTAATTTTAAGGACATTTGAAGTTAAGCAAATATTTTGTATTCTCTGCCCTGATTATCTGGTTTCCCATTATGTTCTTTTACCCTGCTATATTTTTCCGACATTGACATTGTTGTTATATTTTACCTTTTTTTACTTTCTATTATATTTACACACTTAATCAATATTACTAAATGTTGCGCTGAATAATTATTTTAAATAAATAAAAAAAATTTGTATTATATCGAGAAAAATAATTATTTTAAAATTTATACCTAAATATTTCTATTCAATTAGAATGTAAATTAAGGTATTTAAAGTAATTAAGATTTTTAGAAGCTGACCTAAAAATTTATTTAAAACAGCAATTGAAATAATTAATGTAAATAGATTTCCATTTAATTGTAGGGGTATTACTTTTTAAAACGTATCCGTTTTTGATTAAGAGCTGTTGATATACAAAGTCCGGAGTGTACGTGACAAAAAGCACATTTTGGTTTGGCGACGAACACACGCAAAATGTCAGAAACAAAATACCCAGGTGGCAAGACGTTAATAAGCATTTTGTAAGTGAAAAAGTGCGGAAATGAACTGCAATGAGGTTGAATAGAGAATTGGTATTCTAGTGCAATTGCACCAGTGACATTATAAGTTAGGAAAAGAAAATGAGCTAATTAGAACATTCTCAATTCAGTCAACATAGTTTTAGTAAGCCATTTGACGTTCAAGTAAACATGTTACAAAAGAATATGGATAATTAATCAAATTAGCTACTAAAAGTTCAGTGACGGCTTGTCCATATAGTGCATTTGGTCAATGACCTCCCAAAATTTTGACAATATATAAGAAATAAAATTCATTATTACGTGTTTTATTAAAATACGTAATTAAGTCACCAAATACCAATAACTTAAAATTTATTGGCCGCCGTTCGTAATTCATCTTCTTCAACCTTGGGCAGGCGGTGCGAATTGTCCTCATTGAATTAGATTTACCCGGAAAAACTCGAAAAACGTGCAGCGCCCGAATAAACGCAAACGTCCGAAACAATAATCAACTTTTGGGTCATGAGCCGGATCCGCAGTTTACGTTCACTTCGTATAGGGTGTACAACTACGCTCGATTTTTGATTCGATTTTCACGTGTTTTAAATCAATTTAAATTTATATTGATATGTTTTACTGTTGTTGTGTTGTTTTGTAAAAATACTATTTTGATTCGCGTGTGCATGCGCTATAATAGAAAATGTCAGTAGTGCAGAAAATTAAACAACTAAAAGTGCTAAACTTAATTTTACAAAATTAGTTGAGTTCAAGGCAAATGGTCGTCCTTTGCCAGAACTAAGTTTACGACAAACTAGCAAAAAGACAAAATAAAGATGTTCATCAGCGAAACTTTATGCAAGGTAATGTACGATTTAGTTAACTGGATATGTGGTTGTGAAAGTATCAAATGTATTTTAGTGTTTTTGTTTGTTTATTATTATTTTCTAAAGAAGACTCGTCAGACTCGCTATATGAAAGGTGCAAATCCGGTGTAAAGAGATTTAACGCATGTTAAAAGGAAGCCAAAAAAACATGCTTTGTCTGCAAGAACACATGAAATGCTCAGTAAATTTTGCAGCCGTAGGAAATGTTGATGTTCAATACACACTTACAAACCAATGCTTACCAAGAAGAAAAATCCCTTCAGAGATTTTAATGAGAATGTTTCGAAAAATCACTTCTATATTTTGAACAGAGTTGTAGATTGTATAAAATTTTTGCGGTGCATTTGAGTTATTTATATTTTTTTTAATTATGCCTTTTTTTAAATTAATTTTTGACCTCAGTATGATTGACCACGAGCCGCCACTGAAAAGTTCCAATTCTTAAAATGGACAGAGTTCCACTGGAATTTAAAATTGTGAATTAAACATAAAAAGTATTCTAATCATGAACAGTGTTGATTATTATTTGGAGTGTTGTTTATGGAACATTAAAATGAAATGAAGATAGAAACATTGAAATAAAAAAACGACCTTACACCTGCGAATTCAGAGAGTCAAATGGAAATGCTCATAAACAATGCAACTTAAGAAATAAGGGTAGTTAGTTTAATTGAATTTAAGTAAATATTTGTTTGAGCGTACACACAACGCATTATTTAGTTTACGTAGGAAATGAATTTCCTTTTATGTTAAAAATTTGTAATCAAGAATATTTTTTGTATTAAAGAATTTTGTGAATTTTATTTTAATTTATAAAACGGACTCAAATTGACCCTGGGCGATTTATTAAAGAGTCTGGTTGCTAAATTGATTATTTTTTTGTTTTGCGGATATTTTCAAATCACCGCAATATGAATACTAAGGTGGGTCAGGAGTTCGCATGTTTAGGTTTTGGTGGGTTTTTTGCTTTTTGTTTTTTAATCCATGGATTGCACAATGGTTTCATCAGCAAACTACAAAGTTTAAGAAAAAAAATTATGTAACATTCAAATAATAAATAAAATTTCTTCACAGTAAGGTCAATTTATAAAATGTTGGTGTGGTTAGGGCGTGGCAATGAGTGTCAAAATGTAAAGTGTGAAGGATAGATGTTGTTAATAAGCCAATAAATGAAATTCATTATGCTGTACGGGACGTTTTTCGAAAATTCGAACAGTTCACCGCAGAATCGAACTGGAAGGACCCACTTGTCGAAGTTTTCGAATTTGAAAGCAAAAAAGACTGAACTTTTTTTGTATGAATGATTTCTGACACCGCATAATTAGGAATTAACAGGTTACCTCCTGCACTCCAATTTCAGGAGCTACATCGAAAGAGAGTGCGAGATGCGCAGTTATGGTCCAAATACATGTGGGGATTTGTTTTTACCACACTTATAATCTTAAATGTATAAAAAAAACCAGTTAAGGGTAACAAGCTTGCATTGCCAGGATGAACAAAAGAACTGCTTGTTAGCTTAAAAATTTATAAAATTTTTTTAAAATTTTTCGGGAGCCGATTTGACCACTTTGCCGATGAGATAGACAAAAATGATCGAAGCAAAAATGTCTTAGATTTTGATGTTCTATAGGAATCCGAAAATTTTCAAATGGGGCATTTGAAAACTTCTTGAACTAAATTCAAGGCTTAACACATGGCCCTTTTAAGGTCCTAATGGGATGCAATTTTATAATGTAAATATTTACCAGTAAAATATTCTCATTAAGACAACAAACAAAAATTTGTATAACGTTATTTTTTACAAAATTGTATATCCGTAAAAAAAAAAAAATAAATGATAAATGATGAGTTACAAGTAAAAATATGTTCAAAGGTAATCCCGTTACGTTACCTATACCTACTGAACCTTATCGATAATGAGATTTTGTCAGGTAATTAAGTAGGTGTAAATTATTTGTATTACAAACATACTTATTATTCCCAAATAAAAAGTGCTATTAGAGACAAGGTACAGAAAACCGTTAATGAGACTATTATGATGAATTGATTAAAAAAGAAAACAAATTCCAAAATTTAACCAAATTAACAATACCTACTACGTAATTAAACAACTTTTGCATTTCTTCTATTATCTATAGCGCCTTAAAAATACCTATTTACTTTCAAATGTAAATGTTTAATTACCAGTAAGTGTTCTTATTAAAATAACAAACAAAAATTTGTATAACGTTATTTTTGTAAAAAATTGTATACCTATCCGTAGAAAAATAAATAAAAAAATAAAAAGATACGCCACTGCACTGCTAATAAAGTTAAGTATTCTATTCAACACACAAAGCTCTTAGAGGTTATTGTTTACTAACCATTAACACGAACTGAGTACCCGCCCACAAGCAATAATGTTGACGGTCAAACTGAACATTTTATATCATATTTTTATAACATTTATTATATTAAATAATTTTTATGTTCACCGTTGCATACAGAAGAATTCCATGTAGAATCTAAAAATGTCCAGTCAACTAGTATAGTGCCATTTTGAAAATCAAGTCAAATATCAATTACTCGTAATTAGAGCATCGTATCAAGTTTTACTAAAGGTAAAAAAATGTCCTGAAGTATGTCCTTACATACTTCCCCAAGTTCATACCATGTAAATCTAGCGGTTTTAAAGATATAAGCAAGTTTCATACTTTTTAGATAACTGTGTGTATAAACAGTAGTAAATCTACGCAATTTTATTAGACATTTGATTAAAATTCTTTTAATGGAATATAGATTGCATGGTGAAAGATATAGGATAATTATACTGTAATTTTAATGACATTATAAATAAAAAAGAACTCAGACAGCACTTCCAAAATTTTTCTATTTTATTTTCAGCCTCGCCATACCTCCAAACAAATTTTGTTTTTCTTTATTTTCTTGTTTTTCTGATTTCTCTACTTTCCATTTTTTCCTCTCTAATTCTAGTTTTGGTTCTCTATCTTATTCTCTCCCTTCCCTCTATCCACCTTCGTTCTTTTCTTTTTATTCAAACTTTCTTGTATCAAATCATTTACTCTCATTCCCTCTTCTCCATTTTGCCTCCGTCTTTATTTTTATTTGTATTTTCTCTTGTTCTTTAGCATCTCAATTTTGCGTTTATATTTCTCATTTTTATCAGCATTGTACCTTTTTCTTATTTCTGTGACTTCTTCAATTTTCTTTTTCATTTCCAATATTTCTTAAAACATGCCTTCCTTTTTTCTCCTTTTATATTCATCGCTTTCACTGCAAAATTCTCCATATCTTCCTTTTCTAAAAGTACTAGTACCATTCTTTCCAGCCTTCTATTTTTATTTAAGCATTTCACTTATTTTTATTGGCTTTTCATCCTTCTCACTTATTCATTATTCTTCACTTTATTTAATTTAATTTATTTTATTTCCTTTAACATCTTATTTCTTTCAATACATATTCTTTTTATTCGCCCACCACCTCTTTTTAGGCGACCTTCTTATTTTGTTATTTCTTTTAACAATCGTATGCTCTTCTTCCTGTCTTCTTTTTTGTTTTTGACGTTAGTCTTCGTTAAAAAAACTTTTATAACATTCAGTTTCCGTTTTCATTATAATTGTTCAATCGCTTTGATTGTTTAAAATTTAAAACTCGTCCAATTATACAAAACTTTTGTTCAAATTACCTATAACATTCTTTGAAATGTGAAATGCTGAAATCGATGACCTGCTTTCACCTAAGCAATTTTTATTCAAGCGACATTAAAAGGCATATTGGAAGTACTAGCCCGACGCTAAAATAATTTACAAGTTGAGAAAGGCGATTGTTTAATTTTGCATACGACTTCTCGCTAAATTACTACACAATTTCACAATAATCGTAACAATAAAATGTAAACAAACTGATTAATAACGCAGGCATGCCAATTGCCAAAAAGTAAACACACGATACCTCACTTTTCATTTGAACATTTTGATATGAGCAGAATGAGATTAATTTCTCAAAGTGATAAGAGCCGTCATATTAAACAAGCAATATTTTACATCGTGGTCATAAGGGAAAAGACTTTTTCTTCAAGCGACAATAAAACGGTATATTATTGAACTACAGACGCTAAAAGCGTTTTTACTACTTAAACGTTAAAAGCGACAGTTCTTTGTTTTCTACAACTATTTACAGGTTGTTACCTCCCGGTTATGTCATATTATGAATGTAACAGTAAAGTACCAGCGATTCGTCGAGAATAAAACGTCACTATAACACTCGATGATAAAAAAATTTGAAAATAACACATTAAGAAACTAAAAATTGATTTAACTCCTAGTAAAATAATCTACTATTTACTGTCTAAACATTAAAAGCAACAGTTCTTTTATTTTACAACTACTTAGAGTTAGTTGCCTCGGTTATATCATATTATTATAAACATAACAATAAAGAGTAGGTTAGACTGGGTACGGTTGTAACAGCTCGAATATTATCAACATTAATGTATAAAGTGCATGAAGTGACTTATCAATAATACTGGTTGCGTGTACATGCGACTGCTTGCTGCGAAGGAAATTTGCACACGACTGCGCAGCAAGTTTCGTTAAGACAAGCTGCAGAGAAGCATGGCGTTAACTATGTTTCTCTTTTGAGATACAAGCGAAAGAGGGATGCGTGCAAATGAAGCTGACCATGAACAGGTGCAAAATCTTAACATAGGATATGTAGCTCATAACAAATAACATAAGAAAAGTTTGCCTTTGAACTTGCCGTAAAATACAATGTAAATGCCACTTTCTCCTTGGCTAGAGAATAAAATGTCAGAGAGGAGAGGTTTCGTTCTTTCATGAAAAGAAATTCCGAATTATCTATTGCGCCCTGCTTAAGCTACAAAGTCTGTCACAAGCGACAAGTTTCTAAAATAATGTCAATGCGTTTTATGATAATCTTCATATCGTAATGGATTGCGATCGCTTTGAACTTCAGAACATTTATAATGTTGACGAGACACAGCGTTACCACGGTACCGAAACCTGACTGAACGATGCACTTTGGTCACTACTAGCATTTGCAGCTAATGCACTGGAGTAACGTCTTATTCCACCTAAGTTTCACATTTCCTCAGGTAGGGTACCAAGACTATTTCATTAGAGACGGGCCAATGGAATCAATCGGTGCTGGAAATCCGTCCAGGGGTGGATGCAAGATGAAGCATTTATTGTGTTTCTTAAACATTTTCGAAAACATACAAATGCCTCTCTATCGCATAAGGTGACCGTCAAATCCATTCGTCACATATACATATCAGCTCTTGACTTTTTGCAAATCAAATGGAATAATACTATTGTCATTTCCACCCCACTGTACAGGATGTCTTATTTTCTGATGTAATTGGGGAGTTTTCAGGTATTTTGCGAATTGATAGGGAGAAAAACCGTGGTTGAGACCCATGGCCCGATTTTGAGACAAATTGAATGGTCTAAACAGCACTTCGATATCTCGACTCGTGATTTGCGTTTTATGCCGTTTTTCTTTAAAAGTTCTTTAATTCTTTTGTTTGTGAATATTTTGTTGTTTTAACCAAAACATTTTTGTGCATTTTTTATATACAATTCAATAGCGTACTCAAATTTATTCTAAGCAATTCGTTTTGAGTTACAGACTAAACACGCATTTTTAAATAGAAACCATAGTTGAATAGGACTCCATTGATTAGAGATTTTTTCAGATTTCAGATAAATATATGATGTCATATATTTATCGCTTGGCAAGCATAAGAAAGATTATACACGATTTTTTGAAAATATTTTATTTTACTGCGCATATTCAGTTGCAGGTTTTTTTGACACATCACGCAGTTGTTTTTCTTATAAATAAATAGCCAGAAACACCCATAAAGATGTGATTAGATTTAATGTTTCAAGCCTTGCTTAATATAATAATTAATTACTGAAATTAACAACTTTTTGGAAATTTATTTATAAGAAACAACTGCGTGAAGTGTCAAAAAACTAGCAACGAATGCGCACCGTAAACAAAGCTCTTAGATGACTTTGATCAAGAGGTGTTTTTCAAAAATCGTTTATAATATTTCTTTATTTGCCGAGATAAGATATATGACTCCATATATTTTCAAAAAACTAAAAAAATCTCTAATCAATGTCATAACCATCTATGATTTCCATTTAAAAAATGCATGTTTGTCTGTAACTCTCAACACAGGAAAAACAGAATAAATTCGAGTGCGCCAATGAAAGTGCATATAAAAAAAAACACTGCATCATTTGAGTTAGATAAAAAATATCCACAAATACAAAAATTATAAAGCTCTAAAGAAAACGGCATAAAACTTAAAGAACATGTATCTCTAAACGAGTGCGATATATCACAATTAGTTTTAGACCATTGAATTTATTTCAAAAATCAGGTCTAAGTGTCGATACAATTTCCCTATCAGCCGCGAAATATAAAGAAACCTCCCAATTACACTCGAAAATAGGACACCCGTTATCACATAAACTACAACCGTTGGATAGATCAGTTTATGGACGCTTTCAAAAAAAGAAGCTAGCCCAGACTGCCTGTGATGCATGGATGCCGAACTCCTTTAGTCAAAACCATGTATATTGACGACCTACTGAGTATTATAAACACAGATACTCCTGAAAGAAAGCTGTTATGCATGAAGAGCGACAGAAACGATTAAAGAATTAAAAAAAAAGAATGTTGAAACATCTACTAAAAGATGAAAGCAAAGGAAGAGACAAAGCAAAAAAAAAGACTAACACAGCACCCACGAATCATCTGAAAGAAAAGATATTATTGCCTTCTTTGGCTTAGAAACGTATTCAGAAAGTCGATCTGGAGACACTTGGATTCAGTGTCAAGGGGAACTACACAAGCAATGGTCTCACAGCAAGCTTGTACTAATGGGAGTAAATCTTATACAGTGCTTTTCATTTAACAGTGGCCATAGGATTTTACATGTTAATACTTCAATCCCATATTAATACTTTTTTGGGATATCTGGTAAAAACCATTTATGTTAATTATAATTAAGTGGTAAAATGTCGTATACGTCAATGTGAGATTTCATAGCCATTGTGTATCAATTCAATTTTTTTTTCTATAGTGAAATTCCTATATTGCGTCTTAGCGAGAAGACACACGGGTCATAATTTCTGTTCAATTATTTCAGTTTAACTCTATATAATTATCTAAAATAACTACTCAAACATGCCTGTAATGATTGTTGACCTATTTGCAGAGTAAATTTTAAGTATTTTTATCAATAAAACTTATTTTAAATGCCTGATTTACATATTATTTTAATTAGTGTTACAACTGTTTTCCTATTGAGGTGTTACAACCGCCCCTGGTATGGGGTCTGTTGCTAACAATCACCAAACGTTAATTAAATCGACATGCCTTCTGCCAAACATGTTAATGCTAGAGCTACTTTCATTCAACGGTTTTAATCGCTGCTTATAGCTGTTAAAGCTGGCTGTGAGCATTTAAAGGAAAATTATTTACAACCGTACCCAGTCTTACCCTACCAACCTGATTTGTCGAGAATAAAATGTCGTTTTTACTCTCGACAATTTTAAATAAGAATAACAAATTAAAACCAGCGGCAAACGCTTGAAGAAAAAATAGTATAAGAATAGAGGGTAAAAGGTAAAATCAAAGCAACCGCTATCGGCACCATCATCATCGAGTCGGCACAGCAATTCAACACTATTTAATTTAATTTTTAATTTAATTAACAACAATATTGTTTGGGCCGTATCCAAAATCATACGTAAATAAATCAACGTCTAAATTTTCCCACTATAGGTACTAGTAAAATGTCAATACGTTGCTTTTATCAAGTTAGGAGTACATGCTCACAACAATAGTAATTAATTAAAACTTTATAATTTTGTAACTCTACCAAGACTAAATTTCTATAGTTTCTTGCGTACAATACGTTGATTAAGCTGTGATACAAATGCACTTCAAAACACCGTAATTTAAATATAACAAATACCATAATTTTATTAAAAATGAATCACCATAAACATCGCTCAAAGTCTCAACTGGCCCATTGTCAAAAAAAATACATAATTTTGTTAATTCACGAAAAAAAAACAATGCTAATGCTACAATTCAATTATTTCAACAAAATATCAACCGAAAAAACTTAAAACATCATTACATTTCAAGATTTATAAAGTTAAATTTAATTTTAATATAGAAATAAAATTTACAAAATTTTTACTTCTTTGTTGACAAATTTTTACTGTGAAATAATCAAGTGGCTCAGCATTTGCTCTAAACAAAAGGGAGTTTGTTTAGTTTATAGAAAAATGACTCGTGGAAAGGTTGTTGATGAAAAAGTCCGCACAATTGTTAACAATTTATTTAAAAAGGGAAAATCAAACGCAAAAATTTGGAATAAACTAGTTAGTTTATCAAAGTTTACTGTTAGAAATATTGTTCGAGGTTATAAAACAACCAGTACAATTGCTTCAAAATCTCGGTATGTGCCGAAATCCAAATATCAGATGCTGATAGAAGGGCTTTGAAGAGGATTATTAGAAAAACAGGCGTTCGAACTACGGTGAGGAATTATCTGCTTATAGAGCAATGCTGTGTGGGGCGAAGTATT
Organism: Abscondita cerata; assembly: GCA_030710515.1. Taxonomy (NCBI): domain Eukaryota; kingdom Metazoa; phylum Arthropoda; class Insecta; order Coleoptera; family Lampyridae; genus Abscondita; species Abscondita cerata. The sequence continues at coordinate 83,611 of JALBCR010004121.1, forward strand.
TGAAGATCCACGTACCATAGACAAGCCTTAAGTTAGGTTTTAAAACTTACAAGATAATTTTATTCCAACTAATTTTGGAACATTCTATTTAAAGCTAATAATAATAAATATATAAAATAATTATTCTAAAAAAATCATATCTCAACTACGCTGCCCTAACTAATTCTTGCCTACGTGTTTGTATTCTTAGAACATTTACAGCAAACTTAATATTGAAATTAACATTTTAACTACGATCCCCTGTGTGAGATTCAGAA